>JAQQPU010015176.1:0-21623 GCA_029168905.1 Artemia sp. Kazakhstan ARC1039
ATTTCTGTTCGTTTTAAGTTTTAATGTCGCTCCTTACTTTCAGTTTAAAAAACTTGTTTTTTTTTATTTAATAAAGCATTAAGAGTGGATGCTAAGCCATAGGTGATATCTTTTAAAGTATGACATGTCCTTAATTTAGAATTATTATATGGTACACGTTGTATGTTTGCTATTATTGTTTAGTTAATTTCTGTCCGTTTTGAGCTTCATTTGTTCTTTAATAATAATTTCTGATCGTTTCGAGTTTGAATTACTATACATTTTTATTTCTGCTGAGCTTAAGTTTAATATGGCCTTTATTTTTCTTTGAAAAACTTCTTTTTCGGAAAGTTTTTTAATTGATGACAAAAACTTTCTTGTAGTTAGGAAAATATTATAAATTTATTTACTGTTCTGTTGGGGAATCATGGTTTTGTAAGCGTTTCTTACTAGTTAACTCACTTACTTAGGTCCCCCCTCGCTTGGTGGCTCATAAAGTGTTAACTGTTGACCTCCACGTCTCCCGAGACTAGGCAAACGACCAGAGTTCCTTTATTGACCATCTTGTCTGTGTAGCCTCTTTCTCCAGTGACTTGCTGAGGGTTGTACAGTGTCTGTCGCTTCTGCACAGTTCAGGCGATTTTCATCACCACACATTATATGAGAATCTTCCCTCCTTCATTCTTGTCATATGTCCCTAGTACCTTCAAAGTCTCTTGGGAATTTCACTGGTGATTAGAAGCTTGTTGATCTGGGTTCTAACATGTACATTCGGTATTTCTTCAGTCCAGTGTGCTGGAAGTTTTTTTCTGAGGCAACTGTTCTCAAATCTAAGCAGTTTTACTGCTTAGATTCAAATCTAAGCATACTCCGTGACTCACAACCATATTTATTATTTTTTCGGCAATTTTGACATACTCCGAGATTCACAATGCTATTCAGTAATCATAGCTTGGGCTTTTAGGAGTATTAATTTTAAAAAAACTTTTCCCACAAAGCATGTTTTTCAAAGAAAAGTAAAGAGCTCTATTAAGGCAAATATGAGCAAAAATAAAGTCAAATATTCTTCCAAGTGTAAAACTACCACAAATTACTATCAGTAAATAAATGAAAATCAAAACGAACAGAAATTGAAATGAATAGCCGAGTCAAACTCAAAACGAGCAAAAATGAACATGATTAAGGCTGATAACCCCCATGCCTTCTCAAGACCAGAACATAATTACGCTGTACTGAAAAAAAATACAAAACAAAAAAAACAAACGACCGTTGATTGTCAGTTTAATTGACATATACTCTTTTTTATTCCTTATAATTAGTGATATGCCCTTTCTGAATCTAGTAACACCCATAGCAAGGATTCCAACAACACTCCTGGATTCCGACAACATTCCTGGATTCCGACAACACCCTGGATTCCGACAATACCCCTAGTTTAAAGGCAAACATGTTTTAAAGACATACCTACCCGTAGTTTTAAAGTCATCCCTGTTTTAAAGTCACAGATACCCCAGATTCTACAGCACCCGGGATTCCCGTGACACAATGGAAGACACGCCCCTCTTTTAAAGGGCGTTACGTCAATGTTTACTTTTGGGAATACACGCTCCTGGATTTTAAACGATGTCCTGTTTTAAATGGTAAGGTGTTATGTCAATGTTTACATTTGGGAAGACACACCCCTGGATTCTCTTGACAGCCCTGTTTTAAAGAGCCCGAGAGCAGGTGTTAGTTAAGTCAGAGGGCAAACTAAGAGATACAGGTGTTAGTTAAGTCAATGTTTATATTCGGTAGCTATGTAGTAGAGGATGACACATTCTAATGTGACATGATTTCTTCAGAGCCCGTAGGGATCCTTCGCTTGTAACTGAGCACAGCGCACACGTGGGTGTTACGTATTGACAGTGCACAGATGGGTCTTAAGTAATTACAGCGCCATGCAGAGGAATTTTATTAAACCATTTTTTTTCCAAGGCATTTCAAGACATTTCTTTTCATGACATTTCAAGATGCTTCAGGACTTCCCAAAACGTTTCAAGATATTTCAGGACATCTCAAGACATTTTCTGAGACATTTTTTCCAAGAAGTTTCAAGGTATTTCTTTAATTCTAATGTAATAGGAAATGCTTATGGATGACACACTCTAACGTAGCCTGTTTCTTCAGAACCCCAGTGGGACTCCCGCTTTGAATTGAGAAGGACACACACGCGGTTTGTTACATAATACTTTTTGAGATTTCATTTTTCTTTCAGTGCGTTTTTACACAGAGGACCAATTTTAATTATTTTTGTCCTAATTAGGATTCGAAGGGTCATTCGTATTCAACGGGGCTAGGCCTTAGCCGATAGAACCAGGAATCTATTTTCAATATTCTCTTTCGAGAAATACTTTCTACATGATAACCAATTCCAAGCCATAAGAATCCCCTCTTCCGTTTACTGAGTCAATTAAATGATTTCCGCACCAGAGCACATAAGCATTACAATGTTATTGATTTTCTAACAGGGCCTTGACGGCAGGTGTTGCGCACCATCGGCGTTAGATATTCCTTTTCGTAAAAGATTACCTGTCGAAGTTTATCCTAAACAATAAATCAAAAGGATTAAAATTATTGTAAATAAAAGTTTTATTAGTTAAAATAGAGAAAACAATGGTTAAAAATATAACTAACGAAAAAAAGGTGAAAAAGCTTATAATGGATAGAATATAAGCAAAAAAGAACCATGAATTAAAGAAAGGTACGGCTGCTATCAATCAATTCCAGGGAGAGAGGGGCGAAGGCCTGTTATTAGAGCTAAATTTAAGCTCTATTTAGAAATTCTGAGAACTATAAATAAAAATGCCACGTTCCTTTGAACCAAGACTATGAATATTCATCCTACCGTGATAATATGCGTCTGGTCCACACCCTAGCAATTAATTCAAGAAAGAGAGAGAGAGGGGGGCTGTTATTAGAGGTAAATTTTTATTTACGCTTAAGTTCACGTTTAACAAAGCTCTTATCAGCAAAAAATAAAGAATTTTGCCCTTCCTTTGGCGAGTATCACTGTTTTGCTCTTGTGAAATGTTTACACTAACAATTCCATCGTTTAAAATGCTTGTTCAAAACTCAAAAATTCAAGAACAGAAATTTTCGGACATGGACACTGTTACCGGGCTCACAGGTGGAATTTAATTCACCAGTTCAAACTTTGTAATCCAAATTTCCAAGATGCACTTTGAAATATCCACTGAGGTAGCAGAGACAAGATAAACCACGACCCAGTACTGCAAATTTATCCTAAGTAATACGTTTCAAATGACAAACTTCAAAAATTTGCTTTGAAAAATCAACTGAGGTAGCACAGACAAGATAAACCAGGATACAACACTGCAAAAATATCTTGAGTCATACGTTTCAAAAGAAAAACTTCAAAAATGCGCTCTGAAACATCAACTGAGGTAGAACAGACAAGACAAAGCACGACACAACACTACAAAAATGTCCTAAATTATACGTTCCAAAAGAAAAACTTCCAAAATACACTTTGAAACATTAATTTAGGCAGCACAGACGTGAAAGATCACGACACAACATTAAACAAATATCCTAAGTCATATGTTTCAAACGAAAAACTTCCAAAAGGTACGTTGAAACATGAATTGATGATGTAGTACAGACGTAATAAACAACGAAACAACACTATGAAAATATCCTAAGTCATATGTTCCAAACGAAAAACTTCCGAAATGCATGTTGAAAAATCAACTAAGGTAGCACAGACGAGATAAACCACGACGCAACACTACAAAAAAAACCTAAATCATACGTTAAAACAATAAAAAATCCAAAATGAACTTTGAAACATCAACTGAGGTAGCACAGACAAGATAAACCATGACACAAAATTACAAAAATATCCTAGGTCATGTGTTTCAAACGAAAATTTCCATAATGCGTTTTGAAACATAAACTAAGGTAGCACAGACAAGATAAACTAAGACAAAACACTACAAAAATATCCTAAGTCATATGTTTCAAACAAAAAACTTACAAAATGTACTTTGAAACATCAACTGAGGTAGCACAGACATAATAAACCACGACACAAAACAACAACAATGTCCCAAGTCATACATTTCTCTTCTGGGCCTTCTCTTCTACTATTATCATAAACCATATCTTGTCTATGTGCCGGAACTGTTACCTTTGTAAAAATGATGTTGCCATAGACAGTGAAATTGCCGGAAAAAGAAAATGGCATTGGTAGAAACTATCACCAAGGAATATCAAGATGAATCGATGAAAAACATAGTGCGAGCTAACATTACTACCATTAACCAAACAGTCAATGAATCAAATAATAACAAAGATGAAACGCATATTGAACCTGTCGGTGACACACCAGTAAATATTGTGTATGAGTCAAAATGGAATTATGATTATTATACCGATTACGAGTTAAGAGAAGACAATAGCAACAATATCAAGAGAGAACATGGAGGACTACTTTATGGAACAGATTCAAAATGCACAAAATTGATCATTGATATTAATAATGTATAATAATGTATTTTTGTATTAATATTCTACATGGTATTATTTCATTAAAAATATATTATGCATTACATTGTTATCTGTTAATTTTTTTAGAGTATGCTAGCATATCAAACGTTTAGAATGTCTATTAAAACATCGGAGATGTAAGAAAAGGAATTTGCATACATCTATTGTCATACACATGGTAAACATTGACAAAATCTAAATATCAGAGTGAATAAATTGTTCTATCAACATCTTTGTCAGATACATTGGATAAATCTAAGTATCAGATTGAATAGATTCTATATCAACATCCTTTTCTCGGATACATAGGATACAATTGACGAAATCTAAGTGTTAGAATGAATAATTTTTTTTTATCAACATCTTTCGCCAGACACATCGGATAAAATTGAGAAAATCTAAATTTCAGAGTGAATAAGTTTGTTTTTGTCAACATCCTTTGTCAGATACATCGAATAAAATTGACGAAATCTAGATATCAGAGTGAATAAGTGCTTTAACAACATCCTTTATCGGATATATGGGATAAAATTGACAAAATCTAAGTATCAGAGTGATTAAAATCGAAGTATCAGAGTGATTAAATTCCATATCAACACCCCTTTTTCGGATACATGGGATAAAATTGACAAAATCTAAGTATCAGAGTGAATAAATGATTTATCAATATCCTTTAAATGCATTATCAACATCATTTGTCGGGTCAATCGGATAAAATTGACAAAATCTAAGTATCAGATTGATTAAATTCTATATCAACATGCATTTCTCGAATATATGGGATAAAATTGACAAAAGCTGAGTGTCAGAGTGAATAATTTTTTATCAACATCTTTTGTCAGATACAACGAATATAATTAACAAAATCTAAAGATCAGAGTGAATAAATGCTTTATCAGCATCCTTTTGTCGGATATGTTGGATAAAATTGACAAAATCTAAGTTTCAGAGTGAATAATTTTTTTTTATTAACACCCTTTGTCAGATACATCAAATATAATTGACAAAATCTAAGTATCAGAGTGAATAAACGCTTTCCCAGCATCTTTTGTCGGATATCTCGGATAAAATCTAAGTATCAGAGTGATTAAATTCTATATCAACACCCTTTTCTCGGACATATCGAATAAAATTGACAAAATCTAAGCATCAGAATGAATAATTTTTTTATCAACATCTTTTATCAGTTACAACAAATATAATTGACAAAATCAAAATCTAAGTATTATGAAAAAATTGTAAGTAAGTAAGTAACAAAATCTTTCTTGAATTCACCTCTTGTATACACAATATAGAAATTTAATTCAGGAAATTATGAAAAAAAATTTAACAAATTCTTTATTAACATTCTTTATCGATTGAATTCGCTTCCATCAACATCCTTTGTCAGATACATCGAATAAAATTGACAAAATGTAAATATCAGAGTGAATAAATACTTTATCAACATTCTTTATCGGATATGTCGGATAAAATAGACAAAATCTAAGCAGAGACTGATTAAAATCTAAGTATCAGAGTGATTAAATTCCATATCAACATCCCTTTCTCGGATACATGGGATAAAGTTGACAAAATCCAAGTATCAGATTGATTAAAATCTATATCAACATCCATTTCTCGAATACATGGGATAAAATTGACAAAAGCTAAGTGTCAGAGTGAATAATTTTTTTTATCAACATCTTTTGTCAGATACAACGAATATAATTGACAAAATCTAAATATCAGAGTGAATAAATGCTTTATCAGCATCCTTTGTCAGATATGTTGGATAAAATTGACAAAATCTAAGTGTCAGAGTGAATAATTTTTTTTATCAACATCCTTTGTCAGATACATCAAATATAATAGACAAAGTCTAAGTATCAGAGCGAATAAACGCTTTATCAGCATTCTTTGTCGAATATCTCGGATAAAATCTAAGTATCAGAGTGATTAAATTCTATATCAACATCCCTTTCTCGGATACATGGGATAAAAGTGACAAAATATAAGTATCAGAGTGAATATTTTTTATTATCAACATCTTTATCACTTACAACGAATATAATTGACAAAATCTAAATTTCAGAGTGAATAAATGCCTTGTCAGCATCCTTTGTCAGATATGTTGGATAAAATTAACAAAATCTAAGTGTCAGAGTGAATAAATGCTTTATGAGCATCCTTTGTCGGATATGTCAGATAAAATTGACAAAATCTAAGTGTTAGAGTGAATAATTTTTATTTTATCAACATCCTCTGTCAGATACATCGGATAAAATTGACAAAATCTAACTATCAAATTGACTAAATGCTTTATCAACATCATGCGTCGAATATGTCGGATGAAATTGACAAAATCTAAGTACCAGAGTGAATAAATGCATTATCAACTCCCTTTCTCGGATAAATGGGATAAAATTGACAAAATCTAAGTATCAGAGTGAATAAATGCTTAATCAACATCATTTGTCGGGTATATCGGATAAAATTGACAAAATTTAAGTGTCAGAGTGAATGATTTTTTTTATCAACATCCTTTGTCAGATACATCAAATATAATTGACAAAATCTAAGTATCAGAGTGAATAAATGCGTTATCAGCATCCTTTGTCGGATATATCAGATACAATCTAAGTATCAGAGTGATTAAATTCTATATCAACACCCCTTTCTCGGATACGTGGGATAAAATTAACAAAATCGAAGTATCAGAGTGAATAATTTTGTTTTATCAACATCTTTTATAACTTACAACGAATATAATTGACAGATTCTAAATATAAGAGTGAATAAATGCTTTATCAGCATCCTTTCTAGGATATGTTGGATAAAATTGACAAAATCTATGTTTCAGAGTGAATAAATGCTTTATCAGCTTCCTTTGTCGGATATATCGGATAAAATTGACGAAATCTAAGTTTTAGAGTGAATAATTTCTTTTTATCAACATCCTCTGTCAGATACATCGGATAAAATTGACAAAATCTAGGTATCAGATTGAATAAATGCTTTATCAACATCATTTGTCGAATATGTTGGATAAAATTGACAAAATCTAAGTACCGGGGTGAATAAATTCATTATCAACATCCATTGTCGGGTATGTCGGATAAAATTGACAAAATCTAAGTATCAGATTGAATTCATGCTTTATCAACATCCCTTTCGAGGACACATGAGATAAAATTGACAAAATCTAAATACCAGACTGAATAAATTCATTATCAACATCCTTTGTCGGATATGTCGGATAAAATTGACAAAATCTAAGTATCAGATTGAATAGATGCTTTATCAACATCCCTTTCGAGGATACATGGGATAAAATTGACAAAATCTAAATACCAAACTGAATAAATTCATTATCAACACCCTTTGTCGGATTTATCGGATAAAATTGACAAAATCTAAGTATCAGCGTGATTAAATTCCATATCAACATCCCTTTCTCGGATACATGGGATAAAATTGACAAAATCTAAGTATCAGAGTGAATAAATGCTATATAAACATCCTTTAAATGCATTATCAACATCATTTGTCGGGTATATCGGATAAAATTGACAAAATCTAAGTATCAGATTGATTAAATTATATATCAACATCCTCTGTCAGATACATCGAATAAAATTGACAAAATCTAAGTATCAGATTGAATAAATTCTTTATCAACATCATTTGTCGGATATTTCGGATAAAATTGACATAATCTAAGTATCAGTGTGAATAAATTCATTATCAACATCCTTTTTCGGATATGTCAGACAAAATTGACAAAATCTAAGTATCAGAGTTATTAAATTCTGTATCAACATCCCTTTCTCGGATACCTGGGATAAAATTGACAAAATATAAGTATCAGAGTGAATAAATGCTTTATCAACATCCTTTAAATGCATTATCAACATCATTTGTCATATACATTGGATAAAATTGACAAAATCTAAGTATCAGAATGAAAAAAATTGTTTTCAAAGTTTTTATCGGATACATCAGATAACAGTCATAAAATCCAAGTTCAATTCATTTTAACTTCATGCGTCACTACGTTGAATTTAGGTTAGCCGGTTATAGATGGCAGCAAACCTGCTCAAACACATAGTCTTAGTGAGAGAGATATGCAAAAAGTTAGGTTAATTCAGGTTCACTTAGAGTGCGCCACTTTAAGTGAACCTGAATTAACCTAACTTTTTGCATATATCTCTAAACGACATTCTAATAGACATTCTAAACGTTTGATATGCGAGCATACTCTAAAAATAAGGAACATATAATAATGTAATGCATAACATATTTTTAATGAAATAATACCATGTAGAATATTAATACAAAAATACATTATTATACATTATTAATATCAATGATCAACTTTGGACATTTTGAATCTTTTCCATAAAGTAGTTCTCCATGTTCTCTCTTGATATTGTAGCTATTGTCTTCTCTTAACTCGTAATCGGTAGAATAATCATTATTCCATTTTGAATCATACACAATATTTACTGGTGTGTCACCGACAGGTTCAATATGCGTTTCATCTTTGGTATTATTTGATTTATTGACTGGTTGATTAATGGTAGTAACGTTTGCTGGCACTTTGTTTTTCATCGATTCATCTTGATATTCCTTGGTGATAGTTTCTACCAATGCCATTTTTATTTTTCCGGCAATTTCATTGTCTATTACAACAAAATTTTTACAGAGGTAACAGATCCGGCACGTAGACATGATATGGTTTATGATATTAGTAGAAAAGTAGGCCTTTCTTTTTGTCTTTGCTTTCATTTGAATGCTAATACCTAAAACATGACGATAGGTTCTATCAACAGGTAGCATGGTACCGGAAGCACTAGCAAGCAGATACCCCTCCTTATACACTATTATTTTTATGTTAGCGTTCTCTTTGAGTGCAATCATCTCCGGAGATCTCAGTCTCGCATATCCACCATTAGTACAATGGAATTTTTTTTGGTACTCCAAAGAAATTTAATTCATTACTGTCATGACAATGCACGCATACGTTTCCGACAGTGCTACCACTTTTACTTATTTCATAGTTTAAATACTTCTCCTTGTCAGCATTCAAATGCTACAATAACACTATCATGTGAACACAATTTCTTATAATGCTTCATCCTCACTTTTTTATAGATATTAGTTATGTGTTTATCGTCACTGTGTAAAAAATACTGACTTAATACATGGAGTAAACTAGGTAGTGTTGATAAAGGACCATAGAGTATCAGTGGGAAAGCCGCATCGTGTCTCTGAGCTAGCATAGAGTACAATTGTTAGAGCCGTAAGCATATTTCATGTCATTTTAAGAAACGTAAAAAAGTTGAATAATTTCGAACTAAAAAAAAATCAGTTAAAAAAAAGTGCTACTACAAACATTATTTTTCTAATAGTAAAAGTCACGACTAACATTTCTATATCATTCTCATTTTGAATTTGGGAAATATTAAATGTAATTTTTTTATGTTTTAAGTATGTTACATGTCATTCTAAGAGATGTAAAATAAAGTTGAAAAAATATATCATGTTAAGAAAAGTAATAAAAAAAGTTAAAAAAAACTTCAAAAAAAGTATAAAAAAATGAAGGGGGTCAAAAAGTTGGGGGGAGGGGCCTCCCTTGGAGTTTGGGAATAGGGGACCTTTGGGATTTGAGGTCCCTGGCGGTTAGCGTCATTGGTGCTTATGATCCTTGACGGTTCGTACTCATAAACACCTCACTACTTGATTTGTAAGGATTTCTAAGGGTTGTTGTGAATTTCATTATTAAGATTCTTTTCTTGCCATCTACATCTCTCTTAGTATCAACTTTTTAGTATATTATAACGTTAAACTCTATTTTAAATTGACAACACTGTTCAAACGCCACTTGTGTATTATACAGACAACATCGAAGAAGTAAAGCTAGGTCAAGTCACAAGACCATTTTATCATTGTTAACCATTTTCATAGATTGATGGTATTCCAAATTTATAATAAATAAGCTATGAGTTAACAAGCCCGAGGGGTTACCTTAACTGATAATCAGTTTAGCCCTGTCTTTACCACCTTCATACAATCCGATCACTAATTAGGGTCATTCACATCCCTATTATTCAATCAAAAATTAATATCGTTCATAGAGTCCAATTCGCAAACGCTATACCCTTTTTTCACAAATAGAGTTTGCTTTTACGCAAAATGACTTAACACCATATACCAATCAATTCTAGACACGATGTATTCTTAATCAAACCCGATGAGATGCCTTTAAGCTATAGGTTATCAAACTCTTTGAAAGGTTCTACTCACTCTCTTTGAAAAGGTGTAGAGGTCCCTTAGGATAGTACAGTAAGGAACATAAAGTAGTAGAATAGCACGGGAAGGAACATAATGTACTAGAATCCATACGACATTGTGAGGGGATACTCACTCTCTTTGAAACGGTGTAGAGCTGTAGGCAAATAGCATGGGAAGGAACATAATGTATTAGAATCCATACTTAGCGTACTACTTATAATTAGGCAGAGTATCTTGCTGTTAGCGGACTGAAAAGTGATTACTCTCCAGTAACCATATATCGATTTTTTCTCTTTCCTTAATAGTTTAACAGTATGACCCTTTTTCCGTTCGCGAGGTGCTGCATCGTCAGTTCATATTTTAGACAGAAGCCGTAATAGTTCTCTCAGTGACTTTTTTCCATATTTAATCAGCTCTGATGGAATATAATCATGATCGGCACCTCTTCAATTCTTTAGATTTCTTAGAGCAGCATCGACCTTCTCCGGGAGGATAGGACCAGAGCTAATTCGGAGGGTGAATAGAGATGTGCCCAGAATTTCAACGGGCTGCTGGGGAACTGGCTGTATTAATACACCACCAAGTATTCCTTCTACCGTTTAATTACGTTTTCTTGTCAAATAAGTAACCGACCATCTTTATCTTCTACGAAAGGGCAATGGTGTAACTGAACACCAGCAACTTGTTTTGTCCACATATATACAATTCCATTTTTATGGTCCCAAATCCGCGGGGCAAGTAGAATTAAATATCTGACTGGCCACTAGTGTTTTATCTATCTTTAAAATGACTTTTGAATCTTCTAATTAAACTCAACCGGTTTTTAAAGCCATACAAAGGGGAAAGATCAGACAAGTCTAACCTAGGGAAGACAAATCTTCCCTATCATTATCTTTGCTACGGGGTTTTACGCTTTGATGGACGTTGAAATATTCACGGAGGGAGATAGCTGAATATAAGGTTGAAACAAGGGTGTGTTGAACTAATAATACACTATGTGCATACTGATACTACTGCTACTGCTATTAGTATTATTTTTACAAAGGCTAATTTAAACTTTCACGGTTTGTTGAGATAAAAAAAAACACACATTATATGCAAGCAGGTTATCAAGTAGGGGTATCAGCAATGTCTTAGAAATGGCTTAAAGCATAAAGTTAAAACTATCAGTTCTTCTGAAAGGGATGTTGGACTACATCAAGAAGGCACAATATAAATACTAGGGCCATTCTTTTGCTTTAAGGTGTTACGTTTAAGATCTTACATCTGTCTGCTTAGATTTCCGTTCTTTAGTTCATCTTTGTTCTAAGATCTTACAGCTCACAGATGTTAGCAAAATTTGCAGTGGACGCTTAAAACTACTCCGTCAATCTAATCGAGCTTAGTTATCCTAAGGTATATAGATAAAATGAAGACAAAAATTGCACTTGTGAATGGAAGTTCTGATGAGGAACAATTTTTCCTTATCAGGACTTGAAAGGCATATTTGTTGCGAATATAGTCAAGGGAGGTTTTGAGGTAGCTACCAATCTTGCAGGTTTGGGGGGTTAGAAATTGTTATTTACTGCTGCAATTTTGTATGTGTAACAGTGGAGTTATATCCATACAGTATATGGTAATAAAGGACCAATAAGTTTATATGGTACCCACATGAGGGTAAGACGGCCAACCTTATTGATTATGTTAGTGTAAACAAAAAACTGGCAGGTTTGATGCATATCAGAGTACAAAGGTGTGCTGTTATTGATGTTAAAAGTAAAGATCACTATTTTGTAGTGTATAGGGTTATTACAAAGCTAATATTTAGGAAGTGTAACTACTTTCCGGGAAGTTATGACGTTGATGGACTCCAGGGTGAGGTTTGAGAGAAACTTCCCAGGAGCAGTTGAACATTAAACTAATGAGTCTGAATTTGGACAACGTGGAAGATGGATGGAATAATTCCAGGAAAATAGCTTGTAAAGTAGGAGATGGTATCTTTAGAAGGAAGGTTAGAAACGCAGCTAGGGATTATCAGTGAAAATGCGTAAAGTTTAGTATAGAAGAGAAAAGAAGAGAAGAGGCTTGTAAAAAAAGTGTTTGTGCGAAAGATCTTATGAAAATAAGAGGAATGTCCAGGAAACATCAGAAAGCGTCAAAATATGGGCTGAGAGGCTATGAAGTTGGGGCAATGGATATAATTTCTGAAGATATGGAAGATGCTGCCAGACAGCATTTTAATCAAAAATTTAAGAAACTGAGAGGGAGTAGTTAGTTCGGACTTGTCCCAGTTTAAGATAGGAACAACACACTCGAAAACTCTAGTCCTCTTTTAAAGTAACAAATGAGATCACGCCCCAGCAAAAGGGGATATCCGAAACATCTGGAAGCTATATGATTTAGCCTGTCAGTTCTAAAGGCCATATCGCTAAAGATGGCAAATGCTTCCCTAAAGATATATACATTCTATTTTGAATAAACAATGATTTTATACAAATTATGTTTGGGCTTTATTTGACTTAGCTTATTCTTTTGAGGCTCCATCAGTTTAATTGCAATGGTTTTAATACGTTCACCCCTGAGGGAAAGAAACAAAAATAAAACAAACAAACAAACACGCATCCGTGATCTTTCTTCTGGCAAAAAACATAATTCCACTTTTTTGCAGATAGGAGCTTGAAACTCCTACAATAGGGTTCTCTGATACGCTGAATCCGATGGTAGGATTTTCATTAAGATTCTATGATTTTTAAGGGGGTTTTCCCCCTCGTTTTAAAAATAAGGCAAATTTTCTCAGGCTCATAACTTTTGATGGATAAGACTAAACTTGATAAACCTTATATATTTGAAATCAACATAAAAATTCAATTCTTTTGATGTATCTATTAGTATCAAAATTCCGTTTTTTAGAGTTTCGGTTATTATTGAGCCGGGTCCCATACTTACAGTTCGTTACCCTGAACTTTGACATGGTTAAAAAACAGAATTTTGATAACAATACATACATCAAAAGTATTGCCTTTTTATGCTGATTCCAAATATATAAAAATCATTAAGTTTAATGCTACCCATTAAAAGCTATAGCCTGAGAAAGTTTGCCATATTTTTTTAAAAAGGGCGGAACATCCCCAAAAGTCATGGAATCTTATTGAACCGTACCACAACAATCAGCGTATTAGAGAACCCTACTTTAGAGCTTTCACACTACAATCTCCAAATATGTGGAATTTTGTATTTTTTTGCCAGAAGAAAGATCACACATGTGTGTTTGTTCTTTTTTTTTTTGCTTCCCTGCGGTGACGGTACCGAACGAGTAGTTCTAAACGATCGAGAGAGGGCTCATCAAAAGGGAAATTAAAAGTTCTAGTGCCCTTTTTAAGCAATCAAAAGGATTGGAGGGCAACAATCCCCCCTCTATGTCCCTTGTTTTCCCAAAATTGGCCGATCAAATTTTATTTGTTTTACTTTGGCGACCCAGTTTTACACATGGATATTTTCTGAGAGAATCGTCTTGAGGAAATATATACAGTGATGCTGGAATTCTCTGGGAGATTTTTCTATAAAGGAGGATTTCTCTTGGTAGTAATTCTCCATGGGGAATTATCACCAGAAATTATTCTCATTTCGGAAATTTTCGACAGGAGAATCTTTCCATTGGAGGTGGGGAGGGGGTGGGATCCTCGAAAAATTTTCCCCACAGGATTGATTTCTGGTATGAGTTGAAAAAAAAATCAGACTAAAATGAAAAACATGTATTTTTTCCAATTAGAGTATACTAAGGAGAATTTCTCAAGCGGCATCTTGAGCAAGAAATTTACTGAGGGGGAATTTGCGAGGATGGAATTGTCCGGGTGTAATCTTCCGGGGAGGGGGAGCATTTTACGCAGGAGAACACAGAAAGAATTTTTAATCGGAAGGGATTTCCATGGAAAGGGAGTCAGGTTTCCCGGAATCATTTGGAAAACGATCAGAAATCAAATTTTAAAAAACTAGTTTTTTTCAACTGAAAGTAAGGAACAACATTAAAGGTCAAAGCCAAAAGACATTATCCCGTATTTGAGGAAGGGCGGCTGCGGCCTTGTCAATACCTCGGTCTTTACGCTAAAGTTAGACCTTTTGTCTCAAGGCTTACAAAGAACGTTCATTGGGGAGGAGTCCTCCCCCCCCCCCCCTCCTCAAATACGGAATGATTTCTATTTGTTTTAAGTTTTAATGTTGATCCTTACTTTCAGTTGAAAAAACTATTTTTATTTTATTTAATTGACATACAAGGGTAATTTTTTGATAATCAAATTATACGAAATTTAAAGTTCAGTTTTGAAGCTTTTTGGATGGGAGTTTTATAAAATGAAGCTTTTAAGGGAAAAACAATTGACGCTTAAACCAATTCTCAAAGATAAACATAACCTGTAAAAAAAATTCTTGTCTCGTCATGAAATAAAGACTTTTCAACATGTTTAATTTGCCTAACTTTTTCATATTCTTCTTTACGTAGTCCTTTGGAATGGGTGTGTTTTCCGAATCTCCAAGGAACTCCGAGGAATTTTTCCGTTGTTTTTCCACAACACAGTCCTAGTTCTCAGATATCAAACAGTTTGTGGTGACAAACAGTAAGTGAGGAGTCACTGTACTCATAATTACCGATAGCCTAACGTAAAAAAAAAAAAAATGGTAACAATTCCACGCGTCAAAAGAACCTACTTTTAAGGTTATTCTAAACACATAAATTTTCATCAAGTTGGTGGTTACTCATCATAAGTTACTAGCCCGAAAAAACTTGATTAAGTCAAACAGTTCGTGGTAACAAACTGTAAGTAAGGAGTGACCCAGCTCAATAGTAACCGAAACTCTAAAAAACGGAATTTTTATACCAGTAGACACATCAAAAGATTTTTATCCTGATTTCAAATATATAAATTTTATCAAGTTTAGTCTTACCCATCAAAAGTTACGGGCCTAAAAAAAATTGCCTTGTTTTCGAAAAAAGGGGAAAGCACTCCCTAAAAGTGATAGAATCTTAGTGAAAATCAAACCATCAGATTCAGTGTCACAGAAAACCCAACTGTAGATGTTTCAAGCTCATATCTGCAAAAATGTGCAATTTTGTATTTTTTGCCAGAAGAAAGATCACGGATGCTTGTTTATTTGTTTGCTTGTTTTTTCGTTGTTGTTTTTTTTTTGTTTTTTTTTCCCAGGGGTCATCGTGTCGATCCAGTAGTCCCAGAATATCGTGAGAGGGCTCATTCGAACGGAAATTAAAAGTTCTAGTGCCCTTTTATAAGAGACCAAAAAATTTGGAGGGCAACTTGTTACGTGGGAGTATCTTTCCATGGAGGATGTTTCCCATGAAGGGAGCGCCGGATTTCCCATTATTATTTAAGAAACTATCAGAAATTAAATTAAAAAAAAACAAGTTTTTTCAACTGAAAGTAAGGAGCAGCATTAACACTTAAAACGAACTAAAATTATTACGTATATGAGGGGGTTCGCCCCCTGGTCAATACCTCGCTCTTTACGATAAAGATTTTTTTAGTATTTTCGAAAAAGCTATCTATTCTAATTAAACGACCTTTGTGATTCAGGGATTTGTGATTCGAACAAAACTTGAACTTTAGCGCCAAGAGCGAGGTATTGACTAGGGGGCAAATTTCTGTCCGTTTTAAGTTTTAATGTTGCTCTTTACTTTCAGTTGAAAAAGCTTGTTTTTTTATTTAATTTCAAAAAAGGACAGTTCGAAACACATTGCCTTTAGTAAAGTGCGAATTGCAGTCTATCCTTTTAAAGGGAATTCAAGAGACAAAGCACAGAGCACGACCTTTAGATGGTTTTATGCTGTGGCATCTTTATTTGTTGTAAGTTTATCTTATTTTAAGTTTGGCTTGGTTTTTCATTTTAATTTCTATCTTTAAGGTTTCATTTATTCATTCGATATAATTTTCTGGTTCTAGCTTTGACTTATTAAAAGACTTCACTTATCCTTGTTTTTGGTTTTAATATTGCTTTTCATTTTCATTTGAATAACTTTTTTTTGGAGAAGAGCTTTTTAAAAATTATTTAATATTAGATAAATTCAAGAAGGGTGGGATGATCATGTTCTTCGTTGAAATCAACAACGTGCAAATATTTTTAGATGTCTCTCTAGAGCACATCTCTTTCTACATGTCCTATCCTAACCTCATGAATAAATCTAATTTGCACCTCATAAAACTTGTTGTTGATCAGAGACCTTTTAGTGAACGATCCTAAAGGATCAGGTGACTGTCTTAAATCAAAGCACAGGAGGAAAATATTTAACTCATGCAGTTATATATCCTTCAGTGTTGGTATACTGATTGACTAGTAAAAAATAATGTTCTTGCTTGCAGCACTCAAGTACTTGCTTGCAGTACTCAAGAGAAGGGTGTGCAATTTCTTAGATGGGCCTATTTTAAAATTAACTAAAAAAAACAAAATTTTTTAACTGAAAGTAAGGAGCGACATTAAAACTTAAAACGAACAGAAATTATTCCGTATATGAAAGGGGCTTTCCCTTCCTCAACGCCTCGCTCTTTACGCTAAAGTTTGACTCTGTCTCACAACTTTATTTTTTAAAACAATAAAAACTTTAGCGTAAAGAGCGAAGTGTTGAGGAGGGGAAAGCCCCTTTCATTTACGGAATAATTTCTGTTCGTTTTAAGTTTTAATGTCGCTCCTTACTTTCAGTTAAGGAGACTTGTTTTTTTAGTTAATTTCTGAATGTTTTTGAATTAATGCAGCTTTGATTTTGGCTCACCGCGCATGAATAATTAAAACGAAATCCGCATATTAATTTTCGTTTTTTTGGCTAATTGGCTTTCTCGAAATTTTGTTCTGACGTAACTTACGAATTAACTTACGTGACGAATTTCTATGTTCGTATGTTTTTATTACGTATATTAGGGAGTTCGCTCCCTAGTCAATACCTCGCTCTTTACGCTAAAGTTCGAATTTTGTCCGAATCACAAACCCCTGAGTCACAAAGGCCGGTTAATTAGAATACATGGCTCTTTTGAAAGTACTAAAAAAAAAACTGTAGCGTAAAGAGCGAAGTTGACTAGAGGGCGAACCCCCTCATATACGTAATGATTTGTGTTCGTTTTAAGTTTTAATGTTGCTTCTTACTTTCAGTTGAAAAAAAAACTTGTTTTTTTATTTAATTTCTGATCGTTTTTTAAATAATGCTGGGAAATCTGGCATCCCCTTCATAAAAATGTCCCTTCCCCCAAGAAAGTATCCTCCATGGAAAGATCCTCCCACATAACCTTACTCTAACCCCGACCCCCCGCTATAAAAAAAAATCCTCCTGAAAACGCCTGTATACTTGCCAATAACCAACACTATATGTAAACAATGGGTAAAGTTTATAACTTTTAGCCCTTCCCCCGGGAACAGTGGGGGATTAAGTCATCCTAAAAGACATATTAGTTAGATTTTTGACTATGTTGAACAAAATGGCTATCTCAAAATTTCGATCGGGTGACTTCGGGAAAAAATGAGCGTAGGAGGGGGCCAAGTTGCCCTCCAATTTGTTTGGTCACTTGAAAAGGGCACTAGAACTTTTAATTTCCGTTCGAATGAGCCCTCTCACGATATTCTAGGACCACTGGGTCAATACGATTATCCCTGGGAAAAAGAAAAAAAAACAAATAAACACTCATCCGTGATCTTTCTTCTGGCAAAAAATGTAAAATTCCACATTTTTGTAGATAGGAGCTTGAAACCTCTGTAGTATGGTTCTCTGATATGCTGAATATGATGGTGTGATTTTCATTAAGGTTCTATAACTTTTAGAGGGTTTTTCCCCCTTTTTTCGAAAATAAGCCAAATTTTCTCAGGCGCGTTACTTTTGATGGGTAATATTAAACTTGATGAAACTTATATATTTGAAATGAAAATCAAAATCTGATTCTTTTGATGTATCTATTGGTATCAAAATACCGTTTTTTAGACTTTCAGTTACCATTGAGCCGGGTCGCTCCTTACTTACAGTTCGTTATCACGAACTGTTTGACAAGAGTTTCATAGATAAACATTAGCAGAAAGGTAGACTGGCCAAACGTGTGGAAATTTGGATTGTGGAGTGATGAAAATATAGCATTTGGATGGGAGGAGGGGGTTTATAGGCCGTCTTTTTGGCAGGAATAGTGAACTTTTTATTTCCAGTTATCTCGACAAAGTAATTTTTACATTCAGCTTAAACTCATCTAATGTACTTAATTCTAATCTTTCGTTTCAGATATTAATCCTCGGAAGAAATTTTGTTCTTGCTCTGTAAATTGATTTTAATTTGATGGTATACTTTAACTTCACGAATGACACAATTGGTGAAACGTACACTGACGATCTCAACTGGACAGGTTCCTTCCTAGTTTCGACAGAATCTTTTCTTGAGCTCGCAGTTCATAAGCAATTCCAACATGCGTCATGGCAGGTGTATTACTTTTTTGGAATCTACACTGGAGCGATTGGGGTTTTAGGGATTTTAGGGAACAGCACAGTGCTTCTCATTTTTACAAGGTATTTATAAAGTATTTTACAAGGTAATTGTCTGAAAAGTAACTATAGTTTTAACAGATTCCTAAGAAACCTAATGATTTATTTATAGTTCAAAAGCAAGTCTCTATCACCTTTGACAGTATTATATTTTAGTAGCCATTGTATGTAGTCATAGTACGAGTAATACTTCTAAAACCGAATATAATTCATGAACATTTATATTTGAATGCATCTATTCAATAAAGGTGAGAATAATAGGACATTGATATCCGGCAGAAAATCGTTATTGGTTCGGATAGAAGATACAATTTGCTTTAAAATGAAAAATATCCCAATGTACTTGTTCAATAAAACCTTAACGCATTGAACATTATTGACAGATCAATCTTCACACAGGATTAAAAACCAGAAACTCCCTTCCCATGTGATAAATGCAATGGAGCATCTATCAAAGAGATACTTCGGAATTTGAAACTAAAGATGTACTCCTTCGGGATTACACACCCACTTCTAAGGAAAAAAAAAATACTCTAAAGCCTCCCTCAAAAATACTGGCTCTATACGCTAATGTGTCTAGGTTTCAAGGGGAAATTCGATGAAGTCCTGCCAGGTGTAACCCCGATGCTGTATGTAGTTAAGGCTATCCGTTACCTCAAAAGGTCACCCTAGCTTGTCCATTATATTTCTTTTGTTTGTGTAGCCAAACTATTAAGAATTGACTAGACGATCTTGCCATAACTGGTGGAACTTGGATAAGAGATCTGAATATTAACAGATAACTAAAAGCCAGCGCGTACCTTCCAGAAAAAAGACTATTTAACTACTCGCATTTTTTGCCGAAGATAGAGATATTCAGTTTTAATGAACCTCAAATGAATAAGAAAGTATGAATTTAATTACTCCGATTAAACATAGCATAATTTTCTTTTGAAGCTCGGGAAAGGGCTATCTCTAATTTTTTTTTTATGGCAAATCTGCAAGGATAACGCTAAAAATCCGCTTAAAGGAACTATCATTCGAACAATTTGGCAGTGTAGGGAGTTCCCAGTGGCACAACCCGCTTTTATTGACAAGGTAACAGACAAAAGGGAAGTCATATCATATTACATTGTCTGTTCAGTACAATTTTACAGCCAAACAACAGATCCTCGACATCTCTCGATGATGGCTAGTTCCTTGGGAGAGTTCTTTGTCCTTGCAATGGTAAGCCGTAGCTGAGGCTCTTGAAGTGTTTTTTGGATACCGCATGGCCTTAAAAAGGTTAAGTATCAGCTTTATCGATTTCTGGAACAGGAGATATTTAGGTAAAAAAAGAAATGAGTTTTAATTAACTGAGAATTCAGCATCACAATTTATTTTATGAACTAGATATATGGACTTTTTGTTACATTTCAGCCCTGCAGAGTTAATTTTAACTACTTTTAAGTACGAAGTGGATTTATTTTTTTTAGGAAGCATGAAATTAGGTGATATAGAATTCGTTTACTCAGGCAGGAAGGAGGGGGTACATAAGTAGTAATCAGTCTATTGATTGAAAAAATACATGAAAAATTACATGGAATTGCACATGAATATACAGTACAGTTTCACGTGCACATTGTAAAAAGCAACCACTCCTTTTATACCTATAAAGTGGTCAAACACGTTTTGAGAGTATAATTGTTTTTTTGTTTTTTTTTAATCGAAAACTAGAAATTATCAAATTGCGTATTTAGGAATGATTTTGTAGGAAAAGCTGTCTATCACCCATGCATTGTCCACTGTTCCATTTCTTTGAAGTATGTGCTATCAGGAGTGGTTTCTGACTTTTTTGGACAATTGCCTTTAGTCAAGATTAGTTTGTTAGGAATGTGTCGGCAGATAGCATTTGTGAATTGGATCGTATGAAGGTGGTGAAAAAAGGGGTTTAGCATTTGCGAATTGGACTATACGAACGATATTAATTGAATAATAGGGGAAAAAACAGAGCTAGATAGTATTTGCGAATTGGATCGTATGAAGATGGAGAAAAAAAGGGTTTAGCATTTGCGAATTGGACTATACGAACGATATTAATTGAATAATAGGAAAATAAAACACAGAGCTAGATAGCATTTGCGAATTGGATCGTATGAAGGTGGAGAAAAAAGGGATTTAGCATTGGCGAATTGGACTATACGAACGATATTAATTGAATAATAGGAAAAAAACAGAGCTAGATAGCATTTGCGAATTGGATCGTATGAAGGTGGAGAAAAAAGGGTTTAGCATTTGCGAATTGGTGATTATCAGTTAAGGTAACCCCTCGGGGTTGTTAACTCATAGCTTATTTATTATAAATTTGGAAC
>JAQQPU010015177.1:0-17242 GCA_029168905.1 Artemia sp. Kazakhstan ARC1039
GGTACTAATGATCCTTCATTGTCGGGTATCAACATTAATAATCATCACTAACACAGCTCAAATTGAACACTGTTTTATTTTTCTTACTCTAGTAGATTGCAGCAATTGCGACAAAATTTTTATCTAGGATTTGAAGTGATTCGGGTTTACATATGTTATTTTTTCAATTGTCTTGTAAGGAAAGGGGAGACAATTATAAAGGAGGGTAAAATAATGAAGAGAGATAAAAAAAATTCAATGAAGAGGCGGGTATGACAATGGACTTTTAAAATCATTTTATGCATCCGTAATTTCCATAATTTGTGTACCAACTTTTTAAGACTCTTTTTGCACCATTTATGGAAATGCTCAACATGACTCTTAGATTAGTGCACTGAAATTAAGATAAAAGCTTAAGACAAATTGATTCATTAGTAGTATTATTAACATATAATGTAATACATTTAGATATATATGCCCAGGCCCATTTTCCTAACTACTGGGGACGTATATGCATTCTGTGACTTGGGGGGGGGCTTTTGTAGGGGAAATGCCCATTCTGAGTAGTAAGACAATAGACACCACGGCGGGGACAAGGCCTGAGGCGTGGATATGTGTGCAGTTTCCGAGGATATTGCGTAATAGGCCTTACCACGGTAATTCATCTATTACTATGACCGGTATATGCCTTAGCAGACAGGTTTCTGAGGCAACACCTATTTTCTGGGCCAATCAGAGATGTATAAGAAATTACACAAGAATATTTGTACAGTTTCACGGGTTCATGCATTACCATGGGTAGGTATCTATATATTTCACAACTATATGCCTTGTCAGACATGTTTTCCTAGGTTCAATAGCCAAAACTCGACTTCTTTATATCGTGCATTCAGAGGTTTAATACACTTTTTTGTAAAAGATACTGGTTTCAGTCGTAGGGTAGGATAATCATGTTTTTTCGTATAAATAATGTTTCTACTAAAGATTCATTCAAGCCGAGCATGTATCTGAGACAAAAATTGTCAAACACTAATAACCTATAGGCTGAAGGTACCTTGCATCATGTCCAGAATTGATAGCATATGGTGTTAGATATAAAAAAAAATTGTACCATTTGCGTAAAAATAACTCTATCGGCGAAAAATATATTATACTGGCATAACTCTGCAATGAATGATTTTAATTGGTGATTGAATTATAGGGAAAAAATACTGGTTTCAGTCGTAGGGTAAGATAATCATGTTTTTTCGTATAATATAATTTTTTCACTAAGGATACAGCCAAGCCGAGCTTGTTTCTGAGTCAAAATTTTCAAACACTAATAACCTTTACCCTGATGGTACCTTGCGTCTTGTCCAGAATTGATAGCATATGGTGTTAGATATAAAAAAAATTGTTGGTTTGCTTACGAACGTATCGTTGCTAATTAAAGAATGGAATGCTAAAGTCAGAATTATTTTAAGTTGAAAGTTGTATCATTGCGTAGACTAACTCAATTTGCGAAAAGGTATCTAATAATAACAAAAAGTTGTATCATTGCGTAAACTAACTCAATTTGCGAAAAAAGGTATAGCATTTGCGAATTGGATTGCATGAAGATGGTAAAAAGGGGTTAAACTGCGCTACCAGTTAAGGTAAGCCCGAAGGGGCTGCTAATTCATAGGCAATTTCTTATAAATTTGGAATAACCTCCTAGGTATTAATCTACGGAAACGATTAACGATGACAAGATGACCTTGTGACTTGGCCTAGCTTAACTTCTCGGATGTGTTCTGAATAATACACAAGTACCATTTGAACAGTGTTGTCAATATAAAACATGCTCCAAAATTATAGTATACTAAGAAGTTTATATTAATAGAGATGTAGATGCCAAGAAATGAATTTTAATAAGAAAATTCAGAACAATCCTTGGAAATCCTTGGAAATCAAGTAGTGAGACGATTATGAGTATGAGCCATCAAGGACCGTAAGCACCAATGACCCTAACCACCTGAACCACCAAAGTTCCCCTATCCCCAACCTCCAAGGGGCCCCCTCCCTCCATCTTTTTGACCCCCCCTCCCCATTTTTTTACTTTTTTTGTTTTTTTTTGAAGTTTTTTTATTATTATTTTTTTAACATGGTACTTGGTCAACTATTTTTTACATGTCTTCGAATGAGATAAAACATACTTAAAACATAAGAAATTCACTTTTAATATTTTCCAAATTCAAAATGAGAATGATATAGATATTTTAGTCGTGACTATTACTATTAGAAAAATAATGTTTGTAGTAGCACTTTTTGTTTACTGAATTTTTTATGCACTTAGAAATTATTCAACTTTTTTTTACGTATTTTTTTACGTATTTTTTTTATCGGTAAATTCCAAATTCCATATTCGCCCCTACTCAGGAACATACCCAGGACTCAGGAGGTTAAAATGACATGATATATACTTGCGGCTCTACCAATCGAACTCTATGCTTGCTCATAGACATGATGCGGCTTTCCCACTGGTACTCTATGATAGATTATCGACACTAGCTAGTTTATTGCATGTATTAAATCAGTATTTTTTACGCAGTGGAAGGATAAACACATAATTCATATCTTTAACCTCCTGAGTCCTGGGTATGTTCCTGAGTAGGGGCGAATATGGAATTTGGAATTTACCGATAAAAAAAATAGCACAAGACGATGGAATGAAAGTCTTATTTTTTTTACTTCCTGGGGGCCTGGGGGGGATGTACAACATGTTGGACATTGGGACTCAACTTCATATAATTTTCAAATACAAGTTACAAAATGCCATGAGAAAACATACAATCAGCTTACATAACACACAAAAATATCCTTTATCATTTATGGAAATCCGAAAAACATTCTCGAACTTGCTTGCCAACCTGAAAGCAGAGATAGACCTGACACGATTTGCAGAACACTTTCGTTTGCATTTCGCATCCAGGCATCCGGCATCGAGCCGAATTCTTCAGCGTCGCGTCGAAGCGAGGAAGATGCTTTGCATTCAATTTCCTTTCTGGTCCGGATGGCAAAGAGCATCTTTTTCTTCGTTTAGCCAACTGCTCCAGTTTATCTTTATCATTATCGTCTTCACATTCGCCAAAGTCGCCCTCGGTTGATCGCCGAAGATCTTCAACTAAATATTCAGCTACCTGAAATCTGAAGTCAATCAACTGATTGTTGGGTTTGTTTTCTTTGATTGAATCCTGCCTGTAGAGTAGCCAGGCATTCGAAAGAGCCAAATCAATGAAATGGTGAAGAACTCAAACTGGCCACTTTTTTGTCCTGCTGCTGAATCTGTAATAACTCACCATGCGGTCACAAAGATCGACTCCGCCCATGTTCTTGTTGTACTGTCTTACCACAAGAGGACTGGGAATATCTATATATTTTCTTTCAGACTTGTTGTATCTTGACACAGGTAGTTCGGGTTCTTTGCCATAGCAGCTTGAAGCTAGAAAAATGGGCTTGTTGTCGTACCGCTGCGTAACGGCTACAACTCGATCTTCTCGCATGAACGTAAAGGACGTCCCACGTCCAGTTCTCTTTAGTTCACGATCGGTCTTCGCTGGTAGACCTTCAAGTCGATTTTTCATGAGCGTGCCGGTTGCATTTATGCGCTTTTCTGATAATTTTTCGAGCAAAGATATGCTAGTGAAGTACCTATCAAAGAAAAGATATGAACCTTCACTTAGATCTTGGCAAAGGTGTAGCACAGCAGCACTACTTAGACCTTTAGCTTGTAATTCTGGCACAAAGGTTGTCTTTCCTTGATAGATTACAAAATCATACACCAGACCTGATGAGCCTACTAAAACAAAGTTCTTCAAGCCAAGAGGATTTGGCTTATTTGGTACGTACTGCTTCAGGCTGCATCGCCCAGCAAAGGGAATCATTTGCTCGTCAATACAAACAAATTGTTCTCGCTCAAGCTTGAGACACTCATCTCGCACAAAACTCAGCAAGGGGCGTACTTTCCAAAGACGATCATTTCTTTTTGTATCCTCGTCAACCTCGTCATACAAAAGGAACTTCACATTCTGTCTAAGCTTGAAAAACCGATCTCGAGGCATTTTCTCGCAGATGATAGGGACTCGAAATTTCTTGCTCCAAAACATTCGAAGATGAGGAAACTTCAGGTTACTCATGACGATCGAAATGCCAAAGAATACTTTCAGTTCGGAGGCACTAGTTAGCAAAGATTTGTTTGTGGCCTTCTCGTAATGACAATTCATTGCGAAAGCCATTGTTTCAAAAAATGAGTCAGGGAAGTACTTCAAAAAGTATTCATGTGGCTTCCAGCTTTCCCGTTGACTTGAATATGAGTACAAGGGAATGTATGAATGATGCTCGTTCAAGGTACCTGAACTGGTCCACATTTTGTTGGGGCGGCGATTTTTTCCTGAGCGACTTGTTGATACGGAATCAGTTTTGAATGCTGGAATATGCTGCGCTAGTGGAATGTCGTCATTTTCTTCGTCGAATAGGACTGAGAAATCATTGAGATTAGCCCGATCTAGAAAGCCTTGAGACTCTTCTTCACTATCAGAAGACACTTGGTCTGCATCTGTTGCACATGTGTTGCCAGGTAAACACCACTCAGGGTCGTTTTCGTCTCCGCTATCTTCCAAGTCGCTGATATCGCTGTTTTCAAGCAAAGACAAGGCTTTTTCCAAGGATACTGCAAAAGAAAAAAAAAAACTGTTAGCGCTTTAGACCTCACAGTATGAAACTTTAGACATACAACAACTCCATTTAAATAGCCTCACTGAAGAAAAAAATGTTGGGATTAAACCGAAAAAGTGGCGAAAATAAAACCCAAAACGGTGGAAAACTGAATAAAAAGAGTTCGTAATACGAATAGAATGTTGAGAAAAAAATGTGTAGAGAAAACAGAATGTAAAGAGCATAGAGACAAATAATTAAAATATATAGATAGATAATTAATTAATATATTATTTATTTATTTATTAAATGAAAAACCCTAGAACTGACTGAGCAAAATATGAAAAAAAGCTAAAGAAAAGAAAACGATAGCACGAGATAAATATCGACAAAACCAATAAAAATCAAATAAGAACGCAAAATTATAAATAGATCAAGGACAAAATAAGAACTAAATCAAACGAAGCAAAAGCCAATTCAAACATACAACATCAACATATTCATACATATATAAACAAAAAATAGATCTCCGCAATAAATACACGCCATAAACACAAATCACTTAAATATTATTGAACTAAAACCAGTCATTCTGTGATAACTGACTGCTACTAATAACTGACCACAGCACCAAGCCCAAGAAATAACGTTATTGCATTGTTATATTTGACTATACCGAGCAGCAAAAAAAAAATACTTAAAAACTATGTTTAAAATTTAATAGGTTAAAAAGTAAAAATAACAGACATCTT
The DNA here is from genome assembly GCA_029168905.1 of Artemia sp. Kazakhstan ARC1039. Classification (NCBI taxonomy): domain Eukaryota; kingdom Metazoa; phylum Arthropoda; class Branchiopoda; order Anostraca; family Artemiidae; genus Artemia; species Artemia sp. Kazakhstan ARC1039. The sequence goes on from JAQQPU010015177.1 coordinate 5,403, forward strand.
AAATAAAATTGAAATAATAAAATTAAATCTTCCAACCCGTTGGACTTCTAAGGTAAGAACGAATGTACAACCCATTGTACAAGACTGAAAGTCCTTCTGCCAGATGGCAGCAATAATAGTAATTGCGTTAAAAATCAAACCTGTCAATACTTCGGTCTTAGGGTATATCGCCTGATTTTTTTCTATTGTCTAGCCTATCTCTTTGTATTTTTTATCTAATTTCTTACCTTTTGATCTTTTTCGTAAGTTGATTTTCTTTATTTCACTTACTCCTGCTTCGGCCTCCATTGCTGTTACTGGACTGAAAAAAATCACAGATGGCAGCAAACGCCTCTTGCAGAAAAGGAGGCAATCTTTAAGTCCCGATTTGCAGTAGTTTGGATGATAAAAATTCGTAAACGAACATACAACCGGTTGGACATCAGGTCCCAGGAGGTTAAAAAAGTGAAGATGAAGCATTTTTTGAGAATGTGTTAACATGATAGTGTTATTGTAGCATTGAATGCTGATATGGAGAAGTATTTGAACTATGAAACAAGTACAAGTGGTAGCACTATCGGAAACGTATGCGGGCATTGTTATAACAGTAAGGAATTAAATTCCTTTGGAGTACCAAAAAAATTCAACTCTTATGTTGGTGGATATGCAAGATTGAGATCTCCAGAGATGATTGCACTCAAAGAGAATGCCAACATAAAAATAATCGTTGATGATAGAGTAAAACTCCTTGCTACTGTTGCAGGTAACACATTAACTACTGATGCATCCTATCGTCAGCTTTTGGGTTTTAGCATTCAACGGAAGGTCAAAAGAAGAAAGGCCTGCTCTTCTACTAATATCATAAGCCATATCTTGTCCACGTGCCGGAACTGTTACCTGTGTAAAAATTATGTTGCAATAGACAGTGAAATTGCCGAAAAAATAAAAATGGTATTGGTAGAAAATATCACTAAGGAATATAAAGATGTATCGATGAAAAACGAAGTGCCAGCAAACGTTACGACCATCATTGATCAAACAGTCAATGAACCAAATAATACCTAAGACGAAACGCATATTGAACCTGTCGGTGACACACTAGCAAAAATTGTGTATGACTCACAATGGAATAATGATTATTCTACTGATTACGAACTAAGAGAAGGCAATAGCTACAAAATCAAGAGAGAACATGGTGAACTATTTTATGAAACAGATTCAAAATGTCCAAAGTTGTTCATCGATATTAATAATGTATAATAATATATTTGTTGCATTAATATCCTACATGACATAATATCATTAAAAAATATTATACATTACATTGTTATGTGTTCATTATTTTTAGAGTATGCTAGCATATCAAACGTTTAGAATGTCTATTGAAACATCGGGGATGTAATAAAAGTAATTTGCATACATCATATCTCAGATAGATAGGTTAACATGGAGAAAATCTAAGTATCAGAATGAATAAATTCTTTATCAACACCTTTTGTCAGATAGGTCAGGATAAAATTGATAGAATCTAAGTATCAGAGCGAATAGATTCTTTATCAACATGTGTCAATAGATTCTTTGCCTGATATGTCGGTTAACATGATCAAAACCTAAGTTTCAGAGTGATGAAATTCTGTATCAACATCTATTGTCAGATACATGGGGTAACATTGACAAAATCTAGGTGTTAGAGTGAATAAACTCTTTATCAACTTCTTTTGTTGGATACATCAGATAACATTCATAAAATCTAAGTATCAGAGCCAATAAATTCATTAACATTTTTTTATCGACATCATTTGTCGAATACGTCAGATAACATTGACAAAATCTATGTATTATAATGAATTATTTCTTTTTCAACATCTTTTGTGGGATACGTCGGAGAAAATTGACAAAATCTAAGTATCAGATTAAATGAATTCTTTATCAGCATCTTTTGTCAGATATGTCGGATAACGTTGTCACAATCTAAGTATCAGAGTGAATAAATTCTTTATCAACTTCTTTTCTTGGATACATCGGATAAAATTCACAAAATCTATGTATCAGGGCCAATAAATTAATTCTTATCGTCATTTCTCAGATAAATTGGATAAAATTGACAAAATCTAAGTGCCAGAGTGAATAAATTTTTTTATCAACATCTTTTGTCAGATATATTGGATAAAATTGATAAAATCTAAGCATCAGAACGAATAGATTCTTTATCAACATCCTTTGCCGGATATGTCGGTTAACATTATCAAAACCTAAGTGTCAGAGTGATCAAATTCTGTATCTACATCTTTTGCCAGATACATTCGATAAAATTGACAAAATCTAAGTATCAGAGTGAATAATTTTTTTTATCCGCATCTTTATCGGATACAACGGATAAAATTTAGAAAATCTAAGCATCAGAGTAATAACACTGAAGTTTGATAACACTGACCAAATCTAAGTATTATAGTGAATAAATTCTTTATCAACTTCTTTTGTCGGATACATCAGATAATATTCACAAAATCTAAGTATCAGAGTGAATAAATTATTTATCATAAGAGACATGCAAAAAGTTAGGTTAATTTAGGTTCACTTAGAGTGGTGGGCCACTCTAAGTGAACCTAAATTAACCTAACTTTTTGCATGTCTCTCTCACTATGACTGTGTGTCTGAGCGGGTGTGCTGCCATCTATAATCACTCTAACCTAAATTCAACACCCATTTTTTTCATAATTTCTTGAATGAAATTTCTGTATTGTGTATCCATGAGGCGAATTCAAGAAAGAGTTTGTTACTTACTTACAATTTCTAATAATTTCTTGAATGAAATTTCTGTATTGTGTATCCCGGAGGTGAATTCAATAAAGAGTGTGTTACCTACTTACAATTTTATCATAATTTCTTGAATAAAATTTCCGTATTTTGTATCCAAGAGGTGAATTCAAGAAAGAGTGTGTTACATACTTACAATTTTTTTATAATTTCTTGAAAGAAATTTCTGCATTTTGGTTCTTGCTTACAATTTTTCATAATTTCTTGAATGAAATGTCTGTATAATACAGACTGTATTGTGTATCCAAGAGGTGAATTCAAGAAAGAGTTTGGTACTTACTTACAATTTTTTCATAATTTCATGAATGAAATGTCTTTCATTCTTGGTCATCCTTTGTCAAAAAGCTAGCTGGTCATACTTTGTCAAAAGCTTAGCTTTTCTATTGAGAAAAGCTAAGTATCAGAGTGAATAAATTTCTTATCAATGTCTTTTGACAGATTTGTTTGATAACACTGACATAATTTAACTATCAAAATGAAAAAATTCTTTATTAACATTCTTTATCGATATCATTTGTCGGATACGTCGGATAACATTGAAAAAATCAATGTATTAGAATGAATAAATTCTTTATCATTATCCATTGTCGGATATGTCATTATGAAAAAATTGTAAGTAAGTAGCAAACTCTTATTGAATCCACCTCTTGGATACACAATACGGAAATTTCATTCAAGAAATTATGAAAAAATTGTAAGTAAGTAACAAACTCTTTCTTGAATTCACCTCCTGTATGCACAATACAGAAATTATGAGAAAATTGTAAGTAAGTAACAAACTCTTTCTTGAATTCACCTCTTGGATACACAATACGGAACACATTATACAGAACATATCCGAGAAGTTAAACTAGGTCAAGCCACAAGGTCATCTTGTCATCGTTAATCGTTTCCGTAGATTGATGCCTAGGATGTTATTCCAAATTTATAAGAAATTACCTATGAGTTAGCAACCCCTTCGGGCTTACCTTAACCGTTGGGCAGTTAAACCCTTTTTTACCATCTTCATACAATCCAATTCGCAAATGCTATACCTTTTTTCGCAAATTGAGCTAGTTTACGCAATGATACAACTTTTTATCATTATTAGATACCTTTTTCGCAAATTGAGTTAGTTTATGCAATGATACAACTTTCAACTTAAAATAATTCTGACTGTAGCATTCCATTCTTTAATTATCAGCGACAAGTTCCTAAGCAATCCAACAATTTTTATATCTAACACCATATGCTATCAATTCTGGACAAGACGCAATGTACCTTCAGGGCAGAGGTTATTAGTGTTTGACAATTTTTTACTTAGAAACATGCTCGGCTTGGCTGTATCTTTAGTAAAAACATTATTTATACGAAAAACATGATTATCCTACCCCGATTGAAACCAGTATTTGTTTACAGAAAAGTGTATTAAACCTTTGAATACGCGATATGACGAAGCCATGTTTTGGCTATTCAACCTAGGAAAACATGTCTGACAAGGCTTATAGTCATGAAATATATAGATACCTACCCATGGTAAGGCATGAACCCGTGAAACTGCACACATATTCTTATGTAATTCCTGATACATCTCTGATTGGCCCAGAAAATAGGTGTTGCCTCAGAAACCTGTCTGCTAAGGCATATACCGGTCGTAGTAATAGATGAATGACCGTGGTAAGGCCTACTACGCAATATCCCCTGAAACTACACACATATCCATGCCTCAGGCCTTGTCTCCGTCACGGTGCCTATTGCCTTACTACTATTCTGACCCAATTTTTACTTTGATACGGCTTTTATTTATGTTTGAGTTGGGGGTGGGGGGCTTTAATTAATTTTACCCCGGCCATTACCAACCCTAGTAATGGCTCTGTTTGGGAGGTAAGCATAAGGTAAATTTACAAAATCGGAAAAAGCAACATATTTTACTTTTATTATCTGATAAAAGGGTTCAAAGTCGAGAGAGCGCTAGTATATGGTGTGCTAACAGGTCACATACTAAGAAAGTACGCGTCAACTTAACGTCATGACCAATAGGTAGCCCTATACTATATATCAATTAAAAAAAACTTTTTCCACTAAATAAGTTTTTCAAAGAAAAGCAAAGAACTCCATTAATCCAAAAATTAGCAAAAATAAAATCAAATAATCTACCAAGCGTGAAACTACCACAAACCAGCATCGATAAATAAATGAAACCTAAAACGAACAGAAATCACAATAAATAACCTAAACCCCTATGCCTTCCCAAGGCCAGATCCAAATTACAAAAAGAGTACACAAATTATGGAAAACAGGTCCCAACTTGTCTTAATTCATGCATAAAATGATGTGAAAAGTCTATTGTCATACCCGCCTCTTCCTTGAAATTTATTTTCTCTCTCTTCATTATTTTTCCCTCCTTTATAATTGCCTCCCCTTTCCTTACAAGACAATAAGAAAAAATAACACCTGTAAATCCGAATCACTTCATATACTAGATAAAAATTTTGTCGCAATTGCTTCAATCTAGTAGAGTAAGAAAAATAAAACAGTGTTGTATTTGAGCTGTGTTAGTGATGTTCAACTTATTAATGTTGATGCCCGAAAATGAAGGATCATTAGTACCTTTATTTGTCAAATGAGACTAGCCACAATCATGGGCGCCCATAGGCTGAATTTAGACGGGGGCTTACCTGGTCTAATCGGCACTTCCAATGCTGTATAATGGAAATCTCAAAACAAAATATAAGGCAGCGTCATTCAGCAAGGGGAGGGGGATGGAGCCCCCCCCCCCCACACGGGTGCTCGTGGCCACAATACGAATTGAGTTGGGCTTTTAGCTGTTAGAAAAACTTTTATTCGCCTCATTCACTGGCACTGAGTTGCTTAAGCGGTGAATGTAAATCTTTACAATAATTTAGACAAAGCTGCAATTGGGCTAACTTTACCTGGGAATGATTGATGTTACTTTCTGCAGCTTAAAGCTTACCACTTTCATTTCAAAACTGCTTCAACGGGGAGTAATTACATAAGTATGATCAATTAAACGAAATAAAAGTGTCATCGCATTGGACACGTATGCTGGAACATATTCCGTTGATTTCCAAAAATACCTTTTTTCTGTCTTGTGTCATTAAAATTCTGTTAATGACATTGTTTTCCACGAAAACGTTTGAAGTAATCTGTTTTCTATGATTTTTGTAAGAAATTGAAAAAAGGTAATACCTAGACGAAACAGGTCAATATCATTATTATTGACAAAAATAACAATTTCCGTTGATGTTGGAATTTTCCGTTCATTGAATATATACCCTTAAAGTAGTATAGTCTTCGAGCATTAGTTTTGCTGCTTATTTTGTTCTAGGGGTCTTTTATGTATTGATTCTTATTGTTGCTTGTCTTCTAGCCGAAGGTTTTGTCTCAGTAAATAGGCAGGTTGATTTACGTCATCTTCCAATTCTTGTATTTTTATGTTACCTTCGGGATAATTGTTTGTTTCTGTAATATTTCTTCCAATAGATCCATTAGGTTACGAGAGGTACCATAATTTAAAGAATGTGCAAGGCTGTCTTCAACCACTTCATCGGGGTCTAAAAGTACATTTTGTCTTATGAAGGTGGTTCAAATTCACCTTCAGGAGTTTCTCATGGACGTGCTGCTAAATTTATTTTGTGGTGAAATTGTCCAGCTACTTTGATGCTAAAAACACTTAATGCAACGATATTTATTACTTTTTAAATGTGTTTGAAACAAATATTTGCTGTAAAAACGGATAAGCAAAAGGAAAAAAACGCAAAATATTGTATATAGCATATGGCTATGTCCCACGAGTTGCAGGGGGGGGGGGGGGGGGCTTGAGGACAGTTAAACTGAAAGCTAATGTCTCTTCGGGATAGGCTGCCTTTGAAAAGCAGGTGTTGACAATTGTTCCGTTGGGGTGGACAGTGGGCTACGAGGGACAGAAGGGATATCGAAAAAAAATCCTAACGTTTTGAAAATTTAAAATATTTTCTGTTATAGATTTTGGGAAATATTCCTGGTTCTCTTGATGCAAAACTAGTTTTTAAATGGGAAAATCAATCATGCCGAGTTAGAAAATCCATTTCTGAATGTAAGTTAGTTTAATTAGACGGATATCAGTTGAAAATTTGACAAAGCTAAAAACAGTTTTATAGTTTTCCCTTTTTAGATCAATATTTATGCATAAAAACAGATTTTTGAATCGAAGTTTATCTGCTGCTTTCGATATCCTGTTATTGAGTTTTCGTGCTAATTTTTGTGCAGTATCAAGCAACATTGGAGGCTTTTTTTTCAGAAAAGATAAAGCAAAATAATATAAATAAAATGAAACAAAAATAGTTGATAAAAATAATTTTATTACATTTAAGGTGGTATCCAAGAATCTCTGTGTCCATCTTTAATCAGTTTTTTTGGGGGGGAGGGGAGGGGAGAAAGGACGAGTTACAGGGAACAACATGTAACTGGAAAAAGTGTGGTCGAGGTGTTAAGATAGGGTAGATCCAAAGGCCTCACCTAGCTGACTTGCCTCAGAACCATTGACGTACCTCTGGCTCGTTTTGTTCTTGGGTGCAGTTAAGCAATGTTTAGTCCTGATCTCATACGTTTGAGAACCAGAAAAGTCGTTATAACTCCGTTATATTAGATTTAAAAGAGCAATAATAAAAAGGTTTTTTCTAAGAAAGGTAAAATAGTGGTTTGTTCCCAGCCGTTGTACTATTATTAAACCTGTGCTAAGGGTATTGATGGTTAAAGTATTTTCACAATAAAACTTTGAAACAACAATAAGAGAATAGCCCCAGGGTAGTCCCAATCTGTCATTCGAAGACGATGAAACACAAAAAAAAGGAGCAAAAACTGGTTTAGAGGAAAGAAAAGAAAAAAGGAGAAATGAACATACTCTTATTTGTGGCGATTTGTGTTTGTTGTAAATTTGGATCAATTATTAATCTTTTTTCTCTTAATCTTACGTTTCATATATTTTTCAGAGTTCATTAACCTGCATCTCTTTTACCATTTCATTTTCTGTTTGTTTTAAGTTTTATTTTTTTATTTATAGTAATTTCTTTTTCTTTTAACTTTGACTTATTGTATGGCTTTGTTTCTGCTAGTTAGAGGTTCTTATATTGCCCTTAAATTTTTCTTAAGAAGAATTTTCGGAAAAAAAAAAGTTTAGAAATCAAATCTTTTGGTTTTTAATACTTTTTTTTTATTTATTGTTAAACTGTAGCAATACTATTTAAATTTTACGACGGAGTACTTATTCTTGTTTTCTATCATATTTATCTGTTAGTTATCTCGGCTAATCCTCTTTTTCCAACCCGTCTGGAATAAAATTTTGTGTTCCACAAGGATATTTGATTGGGCCGATACTCTTTTTAATTTTTTTTTAATGACCTTATAAATGCCGCTAAAGCTCCAAAACTTACCACTTGATGTCATCTTTGTCAACCTGCAACTGTCACAAATTGTGACAAGAGTTCGTCCTTCTCTGATACACTTATAGCTTTTGCGGATGACAGTACTTTCGGCACAGCCGGTAGAACTGAGTCCGATCTTCGTTCAAACATGATTGCCCTTTTTGATAGAGTTACCCAGTGGCTTGATGTTACTTATCTTGCCTTAATTGTTGGAAAGTCATGTTTTCTTATTTTCTCAAGAGTTCCAAGGGCTTGTTCTGGTATAAATAAAATGCATGTATCGAGGGGTCCTATTAATAGGCCTAAGGATCATTGCGTTCGATTCCTAGGCATCTTGCTTGATCAAAATCTCTTCTTCAAGCCTCATGTTGACCTAATTAAAATGAAAGTCTCCAGAAGCCTCGGGATTCTTAAGAAATTGAAGCACATTTGTCTAGGGTCAATTCTTAGACTCTTATGCTACAGCCTAGTTCAGCCTTATGTTTCATATTTGGATGTCATCCATATTATTTGGATATCAACTTCTCCTTCATCACTGAAGCCACTTTCAAAACTGTATGATAAAGAAAGTGCTCTTATACAGGTTACTAACTGTTCCCTACTTAAACTGTTGCTTGACTTGAGACCTCTCTATTTTCTGTCTTGTGCTTCTTTAATTTTTTGAGGCTACATGGCCAGCTTCCTGCTGCCCTATGTAATAATATATTTTTTATTTCCGAGAAATCAACTCAATTTTTCCGTACTTCTAAAAATTTACAAATACCTTATACTCCGTCAATACGGTCTGACTTTAACCCTCTGATAGCTTGTAACATGATTTTGAACACTCACGTTTAAATTTGTAATTCCAATTTTGAATAAAATTTGAATATACTTAGAAATTGACGATGAATAGTAATTTTGGTGAAAAGTCCTTGTTAATATTACTACTAAGGAATTTTGATTGGATGAAAAGGAGTATTATTGTTTGTTTGGAAGGAAATTCTATGAGACTTTTGATCTTCTACATCACTGAAGCCATCACAGCCTCTACAATAGTATTTTCTTATCGATAAATTCATTAAATATATTTTTTTACATACATTGAAGTACTTCATATAAATAGAAAAAGAAAAACATTACCATTTAAAATTGCTTAAAACTAAGTTCCTAGCAGTGTTTGCCACCCCAAGAAAATTTCATGGCGGGGCTGATGATGACCTGCCTTGCCTTTTCCACCTCAGTGCTGGTAGATATAGGAATGTGACATATTAGCTGTATAGAGAAACATTTTAATTAATTCTTACCCCCCCCCGTCCTCTTTCAACGTTTATCTGAAGCCACATGAAGAGTAAGCAGTTTGTCCATTAAAGCGTACTTTTGTGGGAAGCTACTTTATCCCCACCTAAAAAATGACTCATCCCCCCTCATTATAGCTGATACACAATTACAGATCATCAAACATAGCCTTATTTCATTACAAATAAAGCGAATCAACTTTGTTGAATCCAGCACTACCACCGTGTGGCATTACTTCTTTTACAACTGGGAAGCCTAAAATATAGTTATTGATACTTTTAAATCAATTAGCTTCTCAGGATTTTAAATTGATTGCAAATTCGTCCTCTTCGGGATAAAGTCGTAGTTTAGTGCCCTAAGCCGCCCAAACTGTCATCCAACCACCACTGCTATTTTGGCTTCTGCCCCCGCCTGAAAAATTTTCTGTCGGCACCCTTGATGAAAATATATAGTTTTAGAATTCGTTTAGAAAAATACGAAAATCTAAAATAAAAAATTCCATAAAAGCTGAAAAGTTGTCTTTATTATACTTACAAAAATTGTGTGCCGTATTTTTCATCAAAATTGCATTTTTTGCAATAGCATAAATAAAAAAGAATTCTGACCGTCTTAGTTCAATCAAATATATTCAAACGCAGACGTTGGGTGGTAGATATTAAATTAAAATGTAAGGAAAGACTTTACTGAGATGGATGTGCCTGTTTTTATTGTATAACAAATTAAATCTTGGTGGAATGTTTGACATTACTGGACGTAAGACCTCTTCAAAAATTTTTTTAGCGATGAACGATATTGGGGTTTGATATGTGTTAAAGCTCAGAAAGTAACTTCACATATATATGTAGTGTTGAATGGCAGAAAAACATACAATGCCATATCTGCGACTGTGGAAAATTCAGTTCTAGTTCTCATCCAGAATTCAGTCAAAGACTTTTTTGGAAATTGTAGTTTTAAGTTTGAATCACTCGGAAGCTCAGCAAATTTATCTTCAGCTTTAAGTGGCATGTGATCAATCTCAGTTAAGTCAATACAAAACGAATTTTCAATCCAAGCTAACTTTTTGAAATCAACATTTAATTTAAAATAAGTACGGAATTAGGTTTCTAGCGCTTTTAAGTGATCTACAATAATTGTTGCTATAAAAGTTTTAAGTGATTTCTCTCGATTATAAAATTATCAACACTGGAAAATATTTCGAACGATTTTTTTTCTATCCTATCTTTCCAAATTTTGATCTTTTTAATAAAACTTTCAATTTTATCATTAGAAGTAAATACATCGCAGTTTTTTCTTTGAAGAGACAAGTTGAGATAGTTTAATTTCGCAAAGATATCTGAAAAATAACGCAGCTTGGATAGCCATAAGTCGTTTTGAAGAAAAGCAGCAAGTTCACATTTTCGTTCGGTTAGGAATATTTCAATTCTCTCTTTTAATAATAATAATCTTCTTAAACTTTGACTTCTTGACAACCATCTTACTTCTGCGTGTAATAATCAAAATGTATAGACGGAATCAATGTCCTTACAAAGATTTGAAAATGAGTGACTGTTTAGGGCATGGCTCTTGATAAAATTTTGATCTTAACAGCATTCTGAAGCACATCGTTCAAATATGGTGCTAATTTTTTTGCTGCAAGGCCCGTTCGGTGAATAAGGCAGTGAGGAAAGTTATATGGTCATAATGAGTAGCTTGAAAAAATTATTTAAAACCAATGTTTTTGCCTTTCATCGCTCTTGCACCATCTGTGCATATTCCACAGAATTTTTTCCATTCTAGACCTATGTTATAAACATTTGACTTTAATATTTAACTGTTTGACTTTAAAATCATTTACGACCCCTTGATTTTGCTACGCAACCCCAATTGGGGTTGCGACCCGTAATTTAGGAAGGCCTGACCTAGCTCAACGACTTTCAAAAATATAAAAAGCTCATAAAATAAAATTTTATCTCTACTAGTGAGGCAAGCTATTAATTTTAAATTTAAAGTGAATCCAAGTTTAAACCTGGCTATTCAATTTATAAGTTTAAGCTGATTTTTCAACTGTGAATTTAGAAAATAATGAGCATATACGAATAGGAGTTTGAGTTTTATCTAATCCGACAAAACTCCTTATTCAACACCTTTTTTTGGCCCGTCGGGAACCCCGGATATTACGACTATAAACTTACATGGGTCAGATGACCTTTGTCATCCAGCTGACCTATTAGATTGACCTCAAAGTTGACTTAATACTAAGCATAAAATAAAAAATGTAAAAGAAATCATTTATACTATGCCGAACTATGACCTAACTTTGACCTAATTGCTTCTATAAGACACTGAAATGTAATTACCTTTTCTCGGCTAGTTTCTCAATCAAGG
>JAQQPU010015179.1:9224-21615 GCA_029168905.1 Artemia sp. Kazakhstan ARC1039
TTTGATTGGATGTGTTTTGGGAAATGGTGGGCGTAAGATGGGGGGGGCTAGTTGCCTTCTAATCACTTTCGACTATTAAACAGGGCACTCGCCCCTTCGATTTTCAATCTAATTAGCCCTTTTAGAAGTTTCTACGGCAACAAATGGTCATCTAAAATTTTTTATCAGAAACATTTCGAGAAAATACGAGGTGCAAGGGGGGGGGGGGGTATCCACCCTTCGATCACTCTGAATCTTAAAGAGGGCACTAGAACCTTTGATTACCAATCCAATGAGCCCCTCCAAAGTTTATACGATCACTCATTCTGTATATACCTTGTATCACCCTCAACATTCTCGGAAAGGCTCACATGAATACCCTTCGTCTTCTTGGAAAGTGAAGTTCAAACATGCCCACTTTTCTGAATAATATATACTATGTGTAAACAATTAACAAATTGCCTAGCTTACAGTCCTTGTGTTTGAGGACTCTGGGGAGGTTGAAATTCCCAAGGACATTATTACTGGATCCTTTAACAATACTGAACAAAATAGCTCTCTTAAAATTTCGATCGGATATGTTTTGGGGAATGATAAGCTTAGTGGGGCCGATCGCCCTCCATTCACTTTTGACTCTTAAAAAAGGGTACTAAAACTTCCGACTTCTAATCAAATGAGTTCCATCCGATCCAAAGTTTCTACAACTACCCGTTCCATAAAAACCTTATATGGCCCGGGCATATCTTACAACCCTTGCCCATGGGCTCTGGGGGAGTATTTCCACCCTAAGAACATTGTGATATGATTTTTGGACTTTTGGTAATAAAATGGCTACTTCACAATTTCAATTGAATGCGTTTTGGAAAAAGAAGATTCTGGAAGGGGGGTATTTGCTCTCCATCAAGTTTGACTCTTAAAAGGAACTAGAACGATATATTTGAAATAAAATGATCCTAAAGTTCACACGACCACTACTAAAAACTTTATATGCCCTTGGGGCATAATTTATAACCATTACCCCCAGACTCTGGGGGTTCTGTCCACCCCAAAGGCCTTATTATATGATCTATGTACTATTTTTGAACAAATGGCTATCTCAAATTTTTATCGAATGCTTTTGTGGAAAATACGATGTAGGTGGATGGGGTTGGCTATCCCCGATCACTTTAACTCTTAAACAGAGAACTAGAGCATTTGATTTCCGATCCAATGGCCCCCCTCCGGAGTTTATACGACCACTATTTCCATAAAAACCATATATTCCCTCGGGGCAAAACTTAAAACCCTAGAACTGAGGGCTCTGGGGGGTTATCATCCTCAAAGACATAAATTTTCGGTCCTGTTGATTACGATGAACAAAATGGCTATCTAGTTTTAATTGGATGTGTTTGGGGAAACGGTGGGCGTTGGAGAGGGTGTTAGTTGCCCTCTAATCATTTTCGACTACTAAAGTAGGCACTAGCCTCTTCAATTTTGAATCGAATGAATCTTTTCTAAAGTGTCTATGCCAACAAACGGCTATCTCAAAATATTTATCAAACACATTTCGAGTAAATACGAAGTGTGTGGAGGGGGTATCCATCCTGCGATCACTCTGAATCTTAAAAGGGGCACTAGAACTTCTGATTACCAATCCAATGAGCCCCCTCTGAATTTTATGTAATCATGCTTTCTATATAAATCCTATATTCCCCCAGGGAATAACTTACAACCCTTGCCTTGAGGGACGTGGGGGGAGAGGGTTTTCATCCTTAAAGACATAATTTCCGGAACTTTCAACTACGTTGAGAAAAACCGTTATCTCAAAATTTTGATTGGATGTGTTTGGGGAAATAATGGGTGTATATTTGGAAAAATATTACTTTGGAACATATTGTGAAGTATAATGGACCCCTTATTTTTCTGGTTTTCCTTATGTTAAAAACGAGTATTGATTAATTTCAAAAATAATTATTTACCGAAAGTAAATAGCAAATTTGACACTTAAAACGACCAATAGTTTAAAAACTACTTGAATAAATTATTCTTTTTCCAAATTACTGGTAGGGGGCATTTGCTCCCCCCCGCTCAACGACGCCACTGGCAGGTGGCCAACAATGGGGAACACATATTTTTTCATGTTTTTTCCTTATTCTGCTCTCTTTCCTTTGGTTTCTTAATAATGATTTTATTGCCCCAGATTTCCAGGGGGTTATGCCCCCCTGACGGTACCCATGGACAGTAACAGTCTTTGGTTGCAGAGTGGGCTTGATCTCAGCTTGGTAATACGTGACCCGAAGCTCAATCTCAGCTGCAGCAAAACACTGCTGGGCCAACGCAAGGACCTTAGTCGTAAAAGAAGTGTCGTTAATCCAATACATAATGTATTGTAATAATGAGAAATGTAATAATGAATAGTAATAATGGTAGTAATAATGATAGTAGTAAAAACTGAGGGTAGTAATAATGAGCAATAACACACTATGAAGCATATGTAAATAGGATGTGCTTGCTTTGAAATACACGTGATTTGAAATATTGGCATACAATTACTTTTTGTTTGCTTTTACATATTACACTCGGGGTTCCCCAACAATGGTATATTTCTCGGGGTTCAGCCAAATGGTATATTTCTCCTTTTTTGTCTGTGGTTTGTCTTTCATAAGCATGATACCCCATATTCAGTCTTTATTTCTTTTAAACTTGTCTGGACTTTAAAAAACAAAAGAAAGCTACCTTAAAATCAAATGCAGCTCTGTCTGAAAACTACCCTTTTCGATTGGCTTCACAGCTATAAGAGATAAAGAGAAAATCTTGAGGAGTTTCCGTCAGATTGTTAAAGGAATCGAGTATGTACACAGCAAAAACATTATTTACAGGGATCTAAAGGTATATATTTGTGTTCTTTTTCTTTTTTGATCCTGTTTTTCGCTATATACGTATAAATTAGCCAGTTATGTAGCTAGGAATTCTTCTGGGAGTTTTTTTTTTTTTTTTTTTTTTGTTGGGGAACCAGTTGAGCTTAGCTGGATAGGTAATGCTCATACGCATTCATAGATTTTCGACTACAGTTTAGTTGGCATGTGTTTTGGCCATCTTCTTACACTTTTTTATTTCCCACCAGCAGCAGAGGTTTCCTATTACGTCCAAATCAAGTAAAATCGTTTGTTTAGGTGTGCTTCTCTATTACCATCATTGGTAAATATGGAGGAGTCCATATTTCTGACCTAGCAATATAGTGAACATATCATTTGATGCCATTTTTTCTTCAGTCGGCTTTGACATTTGGTCAAAACGGCAGTTTCTAAGTGGCTAAGCATAATAATGAGAAAAGACGGCGGAATGGTTTTGAACATTTTTTATTCAAATTTATGGTGACAATTGTGAATTACACAACTCTTACAAAATGAAATTATAATGAAATAGTAAGTATGAAACTGACGATTTAATCTTTTCATATACCCAAGAACTATATAAAAAAATTTATCATTTTCAAGGGTTCAAAACGGGCTTAAAATTCAGTTTGCAACAAAAGTCATTAGCACATATAACAAGAGTATAAACAATGACATCAAGTGGTATGTTTTCTTTATTTTTAGGTCAAAAATGCGAACTTCTCCATATTTACCTCATTATTTATTCTATTTCTTCTTATTAGATTAAATGCCTGCTAAGTTTTTTGCTTAGAAACATAATTTTTAGGGTTATTTATATATATTTAGGCCAAAGGCCATAAATCTTTGGAGGAATTGCTGACATCTATAAACTGCTTTTCAGATTTCTAATTTTTAAAAAGAAGTCGACGAAATTTTCTAGTAAATTGTTCCATTGTCCTAGTTCTTAAAAAAATAAACAAAAAATCTGGTGCTGGAATATGACTAAAAGCGACAGAAATAGCTATGCTCAAACGTATAAACTAGTTGTTGTTGGTGGAGGAGGCGTAGGGAAATCAGCACTCACAATTCAATTTATTCAGGTATGCTAGGCACCTGTTGATTTTTGTTTGGAATTAACATAGGCTCAGTGTTTGAACTAAAATTCTAGTTTAGCAGCGGTTTGATACTTTTTGGATGTTTAGATGTATGGTAAGATTTTAGAGTTAGGCTATTAGTCTTCCAAAGGAAACATCTTAATAAAACAAAAGCAGGCTAGGCCTAGCACAGTTAGATTCCTTATTTTAGGCTATGCTCTTCCCAATTTCATCTTTGCTTTTTTGAAATTACACCCCATCCCCTGATGGTCCCCAATTCCTAAGGTATTGATCTACATATAGGCCTAAGCTTACTCTAAAAGAAATAGCCTAGCATAGGCCTACTTTAAAATTTTGAAAGTAACTTTAAAGATTCTATAATGCCTAAACTACATGTATTATTTCTATAAATGCTTCACTTTACTCCAGTAAAACTCTAAACAAGCTACTTTGGTAAGTTTTTGGCAGTTCATATTATTGACTTACAAATAGGCCTAAAGTAAACATACCACTTGATGCCTTTTTTATGCTCTTTCCAAATATAATTATCATTTTTTTGGGAAATGAATTTAACACCCACCCCTATATATACCAATTCAGGATATATATTTGCACTTTAGGGGAGGGGTAATTTTTTTCTGATGTAATTGGGAGGTAAGTTCAAACTTTACAAGTTCACTCAAAAAACTCAAGCTATTGAATTTTTTGAGTTTACTCCTATAAATACTATTTATTCCTACAAAATGACAATGTTCTTACAATTTTGTCAATATTCCCTTACCATGTTCCTAAAAAAAAAAAAATGTCTGCACACAGGCCTGCCTGGATAAGCCAATGTCAACAGGGTTCTAGATATGGCTGTACCCAGTTTGGACCCCCTCTCCCCCCTGTGAGATCATGGGAAGATGTTTTCATTTATATCCTTTAATTTGTCTAGTATGCCATACAAGCATAAAACCTGTGCTAAGATTTGTTTTTTCACAAAAGGGAGCTTGGTTGCTCTACACTGGGCCTTCTCAAGAATCTCCATGTCCCACTTAAAGTGAGGGTTGGCAACTGACATACCAAACTCAAGATGGGGACAAACAAGGGCTGTGTAAAGCTTCTTGATAACTCTTGGTTGGCAACTTGTTACTGAATGCTTGATCAAACCAAGGACCTTGTTTGCCTTAGCTGCTTGGTTCCAACAGTGACTATGAAACTTAAGCTTATCATCAATTAATACCCCAAGATCATGCTCTTCCTTGGCACTCTGAATGGGTATATTGGTACCTGCAGAGTCAATCATGTGATAACTATGGCAGGGATTGTTTGGACCATGATGAAGGACTTTGCATTTGTTTGGGTTGAACTCAAGTGTCCAAGTTGTTGCCCACAGACAGAGGGTGTTGAGATCTTCTTGCAGAGAAGACACTGTTCTATAGAGGCTGATGGACCAAAGAGTTTGGAATCATCTGCATACAGTTCCAAGCCATACTTAACCACCTCAGGAGCATCATTTATGTAAAGGTTAAACAGTGTTGGGCCTAGTTTGGTCCCTTGGTGGACACCACTCTTAATGTCAACTGGTCTGGAGTAGATGAGGCCACCTCTTCAATATACAGCAGCAATCTGGGTTCTGTCAGATAAGAAGCTTTGAATCCACTGGGCAACATCATTGTCTATCTGATATACTTACAGATTGATCATCAGGTAGCAGTGAGACATTTTATCAAAGGCCTTAGCTTGATTCAGTAGGAACACATTGACTGGGAAACCCTGCTCCAGCAGATCAGTTAGAGATTCATAAGCTAGTATAAGATTTGTTTTGATAGACATGCCTTTTCTGAACCCATGCTGACTGCCAAAAAGAAAGCCTTCTTCTTCTAATTCACAGCAGGCGGGCTATTTAGTTGGTACTATTTAGCCCTCTTCTTTTTGCTTCACTCTGTGGGCTACAGAGCTACTGTCTTGGTTGTCTCTTATTTATTAGATATTCTCAGAATCAGAATCATTTTAATGAAAACAGCTGTCATAGACACATTAAAAAAAAAAATGCACTAAAAGGCGCTGTTTTTTACATGAAAACTTTTTTACATGAAAACTTCTCTACATTTTATTAAAAGCACTTGTAAAAAAAGGAACAAAGGAGTTACTAAGTCTGTTTGTGCAGCACGAGACGGGCATAAGTTTGCTTTTGCTTCTGGTATTTGCACGGACAGGCATTTTAGGTGGTAATATTGTCCTATGTACAGGACTAGACAATAAAAACTGGCCAAAACAAATCATCAGCTGAAAACGGCGATTGCAAAGGCTTGGTATTTCAAGTGACTTCAGAGCAGAGCTGTAATCTACATATTTGTTGCAAAGAATGATCTTTACAGCTTGTTTCTGGATCCCCTCCAAATCATCACTTAAGTAATCTATGTGATGAACTTGTCGGCCCCAGACGGGACATGAATATTCAAGAATGGGTCGAATAAAAGTGAGGTACACTGTTTTCAGCTGATACACTGGAAAACCTAGGCAGCGCATCACCACCAGTGTCCACATAGCATAATGTCCCTTCTTAATCAGCTCTTGTACATGAATAGAGAACAAACAGTCCACACTAAAGGTGATGCCCAAGATAGTCGCACACAAAGCAGAAGGGAACAAAGTCATGGGGCAGGTAAAATCACGTTTAAGTGGGTTGAACCTCAAAACCTTTGATTTATTCTCATTAATTTGAAGACTGTTTGCAGTACACTGTGATTTAAACTGATCAAAAAAATTTGGGTCAAACTGGGCTACAGCTTGCAAATCCTTTACATGGTATTTAAGAAGCGCAGACAAATCATTGACAAATTTAAAACAATCGTCAAAGTCAGAAAGTACATAGTTGATAACAGCCAGGAAAAGAAGAGCTGCTAATTTGGTACCTTGTGGGGCACTACATGTAATTTCCACCCATTCCGATTCTCAGATATCTTTCAGTAGATCTTTTGACTCAAGGAGTTCAAATATAAGATGATAGATATTGATTTCTGTGCTCTGTGTGCAGGTATAGTTGGCTAGGCTCTTGGCTGATAGTGAGATTTTGTGGTGTTTGAAGCATTTTAACAGTTTACAAAGCAAGGTATGTTGTGCAGACATCAGCATATTACATTCAAATAGGCAATGGTCAATTGTTTCATTATTCATATTACAATGCCTGCAAAGAGGGGACAGGGGAATTGAACCACTTGAATTGGAAAGCTTATATGAGAATGCAAGGAAATTTAGTCCATTTGTTCCAGAACAAATTCTATGATAAATTTTAGAAAGATATTTATTGGGAAAGGGGGAAAGGATAGGATTAATCTTATTAAAATTAATATCTGATAGCCTCCATCGGTAGATATCTCTAATTGGGATTGGTCTCCCACTTGGCTGGTCAATATTTATAGCATTTTTTGCTATTTCATCAACCTGATGATTACCACTTATGCCAGAGTGGCTAGGAATGTACTGAAAATAAGTTTTTATGCCACTTGAAGCAAGATTATCAATAATACTGAGACAATGATCAGTGTCAATGTCCAACTTATATTGAGGAGCTGAGGCCAGCAACTCAAGGCTTGATAGAGAGTCGGAATATATGATAATATTATTTGAATTTGCAATCAAAGGTTGGTTTTCCTTAAGGTAATCTAATGCCATGATTATGGCATTTAACTCAGCAGACATTATAGATAAATTATTATATAATATCTCGTCCATTGCAATTTTCAGGTGAGGAAGGAAAACACCACTTGCAACCTTCTCATTCATTTTTGACCCATCAACAAATATTTGGAAGTGATTTTTATGTGTAATTGTATTAAGTTCTGCAAATTTTTTCTGGACAAAAGCAATGGGGGTTAAATCTTTATTCCACTTTGAGAATTCATTATTTATTATAGGACTTGACCAATTCCATGGGAGGGATTGGGGGAAAGTGGGTGCAATAGACTTTGCTGGTATGGGGAACTTCTTCTGAATATTGGCATACTCATCTGCAATGCCTCTGTACATGGCTGGATTTCTTAACCAATTATGTAATTTGTGTGAGCTATTTGATTCAATTTTTGTAAGATGTTTTATCAAGAGAAACCTACGTCTCTCCCTTATTGTTGTTAATCCACTCTCCATAAGCAGAAACTTGGTGCTTGTGGGTTTCCTAAGACCAAATATGAGATGTATTATATCATTTTGTGTTGTTTCAATTTTTTGCATCTGGGTCTTTGCACATGCACCATAGACAATGAGCCCATAGTCAATATGGGGTCTTATGTGTGATTTATAAAACTGGAGTAAGGTTTTCTCCTTACAGCCCCAGGGTGTGGAAAGAAGTCTTTTTAGTATATTTGTTTTTCTATAGCATTTTTTTATTGTGTTTGAAATGTGGAGGTGGAAATTAAGTTTTTGGTCAAGCATGAGACCTAGGTAATAAATTTGATTATCTTCTGGAATAGTTGTTTTATTTAGAGTTAGTTTTGCATTAACATGGTTTCGCTTCCGGTGAAATTGGATTATTTTTGACTTGGTGGGTGCAATGGGTAAATCTAAATGTTGAGAGAATTTTTCAAACTGGAAAGGTGACTTTTGCAGATTTGACTGTGCTATCTGAAAGGAGTTGCCAGATGACCATAGCACCAGATCATCAGCATATTGTAGATTTGTGTGGGGTAGGTTCATGTCCCAGAGATATAGGGCAAATAGGAGGCAACTGAGGACTGCTCCTTGAGGTAGGCCTTTGGTTATTGTCTTTTGGAGTGAAGAGGCTGAACCAACACAAACAATGAAACTTCGCACTTCTATGAAGGATTTAATAAAAGATACTAGCTTAGGGGGTACTCCAAGGTTTGCAAGTTTGTTTAAAAGGATCTGGTGGTTCACATTGTCATATGCCCCTTCAAAATCTAGGAAAGCTGCAACTAGGACATTATTTTTTTTAGAAAGATTCATTTATTGCATTTGTTAGCAGAATGAAAGCATCTGTTGAGGAGTGGTGTTTCCTAAATCCAGTCTGAGTGTGGGGGATCATATTATTTTTTTCAACAAACCAGAGGAGTCTGTGATATATCATTTTCTCCATTATTTTCCCCATCACTGGAGTAATCATTATGGGCCTATAAGACTTGGGGTTATCTTTTGGTTTATTTTTCTTTAGGATTGGTAGGAGGGACAAACATTTCCATATATTGGGGAACCTAGAAGATGCCCAAGCGTGATTATAACAATTTAGCAGTTCTTGTTTGTATGAAGGTGTGAGATTCTTTATCCATGTAGGGTGTATATTGTCATAGCTGCTGCTAGTTTTGGTCCTAATATGATGTATTGCATTATTCAATTCCTGGATTGAAAATGGATTAGTTATGTACTCGGATCCTGGGCGTGGTTGGTAACTAGGGTTCATAGGAATTGTGGACAGCTTGCTTTGATTATTTGATGTTAGCTTATTAACAAAAAGAGTTGCAAATAGGTTAGCCTTTTCATTATCATTGTCATAATGGGTATTATTATGTATAAGCTCATACAGGAGTGGGTTGGGAGAAGTCTTTTTCCCACATATGTGGCTTATGACTTTATGTATAATTGGCTCATTTGTTTCTCTGGAGAGATTATTTGCAAAATTATTCCAGTATTTATATTTAGCATCTATTATAGTCCTTTTTAGATTAGATTCTGCTTGTAATTTTTTTAAATATGTAGTAGGTGTTGGTTTTTTTATGAATTCTGTCCTAGCTGCCTTTTTTATCCTCCAATCATTTAGGCACTCATTTGTCCACCATGCTTTAGGAATTTGTTTAGGGAATGTTTTCTTAGGTGTTGTCCTGGGGATAGCATGATTAGCTGTATTTATTAGTAAAGATGGATTAGTTATGTACTTGGATCCTGGGCGTGGTTGGTAACTTGGGTTCATAGGAATTGTGGACAGTTTGCTTTGATTATTTGATGTTAGCTTCTTAACAAACAAAGTTGCAAATAGGTTAGCTTTTTTATTATCATTGTCATAATGGGTATTATTATGTATAAGCTCATACAGGAGTGGGTTGGGGAAAGTCTTTTTCCCACAGATGTGGCTTATGACTTTATGTATAATTGGCTCATGTGTTTCTCTGGAGAGATTATTTGCAAAATTATTCCAGTATTTATATTTAGCATCTATTATAGTCCTTTTTAGATTAGATTCTGCTTGTAATTTTTTCAAATATGTAGTAGGTGATGGTTTTTTATGAATTCTGTCCTAGCTGCCTTTTTTATCCTCCATTTATTTAGGCACTCATTTGTCTACCATGTTTTAGGAATTTGTTTAGGGAATGTTTTCTTAGGTGTTGTCCTGGAGATAGCATGGTTAGCTGTATTTATTAGTAAAGATGTCAAGGCTTCAGCATGTGTGTCAACTGTTGTGTTAGAAATGCATGAACTTTGGGTGAAACTTGTAATTTCTTCATTTAGCTTATTTTGGAACATAGACCAATTTGCTTTAATGTTGATATATTTGGAGGTATGAGATAAAGTTTCAGCAGGTTCATTTAGGGAGTAAACTATAGCAAAGTGGTCAGTACATAGACTATCAATTTTATTTATGTAAATTTTGTTCAAAAAATTTAATGACACAATTTGTAGGTCAATTGTGGAGAATCTGCCACTTTTGGGGTTGAAATATGTATTCAGGTTTGGAGGGGTAGCAACAGCTAATTCATTATTATTTAAAGTCATATGCTCAATGAATTTACCGGCTTTATTTGCTGGTTTATTCCCCCACAAAAGGCTGTGGGCATTGAAATCTCCACAAATAATGACATTTTTTAACATATTTGAATTATTTATATAATTAAAGAAATCCTTGGCATCTGTAGTTTGGCCATTAGGGTTATAAAAGCTTATTATGTAGGTTTTTAAATTATTCAGCCAAACACTGATACCAATTACATCAACATCATTTGCAAAATCTGGAAAATTGATGCCACAAAATTTTATATTATTTTTAACTAATAAAGCTACCCCACCTCCTTTTCTCTCTGAAGATCTATCCTTTCTGAGGATATTATATCCCAGAGACTTAATTTGTTGATATTGGGTTAAATGAGTTTCCTGGAGGCAAGCAATATTAATGGAATTATTATTCATAAAAGATATTAGTTCATTTAGCTTATTTTCTGTGAGTGATCTTACATTCCATTGGAGTATTGATATATGTTGTGTTGTTGATTTATTCTTCATATGACTGTGTATCAATGTTCAGCTTTGTCAAAAGTAAAGCAAGATCTTTTTTTGCTTGGATGAGCATATCATCTGGGATGCAGATTTTTGCCAATTCTGCAATGATTTTTGTTTTCTGTAGTTGATGTATGTTCATGGCCTGAACTGCATTACATTTTAGAATGAATAAGCATATATTTGGGGATTGCATTTTTGGTTGTGCATCCTGTTTGTTGGTTAGGGGATTGATTCCTGGTAGTGTTTCTGGTTTGTTTCTTCTTGGGAGGGGGGCCAGGCTGACCTCATCTCACCGGACAAGGAGGCTTGTTGGCTTGGTGATTCCTTCTGATAGGGATTTGAGCTAGGGGGCTTAGAAGATGGTGTTTTATATGGGGTGCTTGATGCATTGGGGGCGCTTGACTTGAGGGTTTTGGTTGGTTTCATTACAGGCTTTATTTGGTATTGTTGGGCAGCATTTGCTTCCATTGCTGCAAAGGGGTATGGGATGGCCTTCTCTGTTGATATTTGGAGTGTTAGAGCTCTTTTCTTGTATGCAGGGCATAATGATTTATTTGTAGATTCATGTGGGCCTTTGCAATTGATGCATGTAGGCTGAGTGGTGTTGCAAGTTGTCAGCTCTTTAGGATGGAAAGCTTTACAATTACTACACTCTTGGAGAATTTCATTGCATTTGTTTGTTGTGTGTCCCAGTTTGTGACACTTCTGACACTGGATAGGCATAGGTTTGTATTCCTTGTGAGGTTTGATTTGCCCAAATAGGAATAATTTTTCTGGGATATTAATTTTTTCCTTCAGTGTGAATAAGAAGGATCTGCTAGTTTTTAGGCCATTAGATTTAGGTTTGCCAAGTTGGGTAACATCCTCAACTGGGATTGTGTTTCCAGCCCTATCTGAGAGGCCTTCTTTGAACTCCTGAGTGGATATCTCTGGGGGAACATTATAAACTACTATTTTTGTTGGTGATTGTTTTGGGTTCCAATTAGATGCAATAATTGGGGTATTCAGAAGGGATTTTAGGTTAATTATTGTATCTGCTGATTTCTGATCTTCTACAGCTATTAGCAGAGATCCATCACAGTTAATATTAAGAGAGAACATTGATTTTAGCAATTTAAAAATTGCAACTCTTATTGCAGTGATCATTTTTATTTCAAAGGGGGTAATGGGAGTAATTTTAAGGTAAATTCCTAAGTTTTTGGAGGGAGGATCTTGGGCAGGGAGAGGGGAAATGATTTTGATTGGGGAGATTTTTTT
>JAQQPU010015180.1:0-21613 GCA_029168905.1 Artemia sp. Kazakhstan ARC1039
TCAGCTATTGATGGTTATGAAAGAGTTAATAGTAGATCTGAAAATTTACTTTGGCTGCGTATTTGTTTTAAATGTGGGAAGAGATTAATTTTGGGCGTTGTGTATATCCCTCCACAAAATAGTTCTTATAATCGAGAAAATACTTGGGAAATTTTAGATGATGAATTGTCGCTAATACAAGAAAGTTATAGTGATTTTGAGTGCGTTTTGATGGGGGATTTCAATGCTTATACCGGCGTTGAGGTTGAGGTTCCAGATTTATTAATCCCAGATTTAGGGGATTTGGTCCCAATTTGTTGTAGATTACCGCGAAGTAATAAGGATGAAAAAAGAAAAATAAATGTTTGGGGAAGAAAGCTCCTGGCGCTTTGCGGGGAACATGGTCTGATCATTGCGAATGGAAGGTTTGGAAATGATAAGGGTCTGGGCGAGTTCACTTGCCTTTCGGGCCCAACTCCAAGTGTTGTAGATTATGCGCTGATTAATACGAAATTTGTACCTGAATCGATTGGTATTGATGTACTAGATTTAGTTGGATCCGATCATAGAGCTATTAAGCTCGATCTGAAGACTGGGAAGCTTCAGGATGTTGTTCCTCGAGTTAGAAATTTATCTAATGGGGAGCTTAGATTAGAGGGCTTAGGAAAAAGAATTAGATATGATTTAAATGATAATGATTTTGAAAAATTTAAAAGGGAGCTTATGAAGTTGCATATAACAAATAAGTTGAAAGCGTTAGAAGAAGATGGAAAAGATGTACATGGTATAATTATGGAGTTAAATGAAATAATTTGCAGTTGTGCAGCATCGTGTAATCTGAATAAAAATGAAAATAAAAACGAGCGATATTTTGATTTGGAGTGTAAGTTAATGAAAGAAAAGGTCAGATATTTATTGAATCTTTTAAAAGAATGTGATAAACCTGAAGAGCAAAGTTTAAGATTAGCCGAATATAAAGATAAGAGAAGAGATTACAAAAGGTTAATTAAAAGGAAAAAAAAAAGAGTTTGAGATTAAGAAGAAACTGGATATTGCAAATTATTTTAGAAATAAAGATTTTAAGAAATTTTGGGGTTATATAAGGAATGATATTGGAAACGAAAAAGGAAAGACACAGGTGGCTCCAGACGCCAACTCATGGCCTGATTACCTAGAAAGCATGGAAGGTGATTGCGCAGAATTACAAGAGATAACACATACCACAGAGATGGTTGTTTATCCCATGAAGGAACATGATTATGATTTAGTAGGGGAAGTGAGTAATGATGAGGTCAAGTTTGTATTCAAGAATTTAAAAGGAGGTTCGGCTGCGGGTGTCGATGGTGTACCAATAACGTTATTTAAGAATTTTCTTTCAATTTTTATGTCGATAATTGTTTTTCTTTGTAATAAGGTGTTAACTTCAGGACAATGGCCAAATGAGTGGAAGAGATCATTGCTTATGCCGCTTTTTAAGAGAGGTAACCCTAAGTTGCACATAAATTATCGTTTAATAGCGCTAGTCCCTGCTTTAAGTAAGATAGTGGAGAAAATACTAGATACAAGGCTTTCTAAATGGTTATATAAAAATAATATAATACATGAACAACAAGGAGGTTTCAGAACAGGGTACGGGACGGTAGATACAATATTTATTTTAAAGGCATTAATTGATAAATACGGAAAGGGAAAAACTTGTCTTTATGTGGGATTTCTGGACCTCCACAAGGCGTTCGACAGTGTCGACAGAGAGCTATTAAAGGATGCCCTGGTTAGAATTGGCCTCCCTCATTTGTTTGTGAGGTTGATAGTGAGTATCTATATTTGTGTGAGTGGAATCTATGCAGAGTGTAACTTGATTCATTTTGTAGATAGTCTTGTACACTTTTAGTGTGAACACCAGTGACTTTGGAAAGAGTGGTGGGGGAACTTAAACTCCCCGCCTCACCAATATTTTCATAAACACCTTTCAGAACTTCAACCATTTTGAACGTAAACACGTTGTGTAACGTCCGCTACCCTTTTGTATACTGGCTGTTGGTGGTGGTGGTGGTAATGGTGACGTTGACTTGATACATCTTCGCTTTTATCTAGCTATCAGTGGTGTGTTAGTATTTTCCAAAATTGATTTAAAATCTTCTTCTTCTTCATGTTCATATTTTAACGGTGTCAATGTTGACGATGATGATGCATGTTCATTTAATTTTTTTAGAATTTGTCTATTGCTAATAAGACTTTTGGGGAAGTTTAATGTATTTAGAAAGTTGTATAGATGAGCGTCAAATGATAATAGTCCTTTACGATTTGTAACCATGTCATAGATTAAATCAAGTAGATTATAACTCTTGCCCTGAATTATAATCCCTTTCCCATTGCTCTCAACTTGAATATGATCTTGACCACTTTCCAAGTCATAGGTTAGGAGTCGTTTACTTTGTTCACGTTATGAGTGGGGTATTACATTTCCAATTTTCAATACAATTGAATCCAATTCCTCCTTCTTTAATTGTGTTCCAGCAGCAGACTCTTGAGAAGATGATTCTTTTTTGTGATCAATACCAGCAGCAGCGGGCTTCGATCGATAGGACTTGTGTTTGTCCACTCGGCGAAGTGCATCTTGAAGTAAAAGCAGTTTTTTATCATTCTCAATATTTTCATTGTCAAGGAATTTACTCAGATTGTTCTCAAAGTGTTCCACGGGTGAGAGAGCGAGTTCTATTGGAGTCAATTTATAGGGTTTTGCCATTCTCACTAGAGAAAACTGTTTACAAGTCCTGCAATTATTGGCAGTAAAAGTGTGAAAAAGCTACCGCCCGCCTGAAGAAGTCGTTTCCTTTTAAAATTCTTTCCTTTCTTTTTAGAGGCTAATGTACGTACAATGGAACGATGTTGCTTTGCCTGTTGCTTAACTAATTCTGGCAGTTGAACATTACCCTCGGTCAAATTTAAACAAAGTTCGGATATTAGATTAATGAAATCATTGTCAATACCATGTTTGAGTATTGCTTTCCTAAGCGGAGGTTTTGAAGTGCTTAGAACTGAAAACAAATGTCTATTTTTATGTAGTTTCTTCAGTGTCATGATAGCGACTAATAGAGCTTTTTAGTGTTCACAGGGAGATATACTGTAATTTCATTGTCGAAAATATCTGTGACTACACGCAGATCCTCGGGTGTATTTTGATTAAGATCCAATAGGATATAACCGTGGGGTTTATTAGTTGCCTGATTGTATGCCGAGAGCAGAAATTTAGGGGCACCTGGATAGATTTGTTTATTGAGGGTTATTAGCGAGCTAGAATTACGAACAACTCTGTAGATGATATAGTAGGTGCAGTTCAATGCAAGTGTTCGCATACATTTGCTCTGATGAAAGAGATTGTGTAGAACCAGAGTAACGGAAATCTGTTCATGATGAGAGCGAACAGTGAATAATTGCAGCATTTCCTGGGACCATTGTTCAATAGATCCAGCCAGATCGTCAATGATCAGCCAAGAGTTTGGTTCAATAATGTTGAAAACATCAAGTCCCTGTATGAATTGTATCTGCACCAAACCCATGGTGGTAGCAATTGCTTTTATTTTATCGTATGTCTCCTGCCAAATACTGTAACAATAGTATATTTTTTTCGGCTTTTCCACAAACATTTTATCACAATTTTTAATTATTTTAGTTAAGAGTGTTATTTTGCCAGACATTGAGGGCCCACACAGAAACGATCTGAATGGTGTTTTAAATTGATACATGTTCCCTTCAACAGTTCACCTGGACAACTAACTGTAGACCATAATTGTCTAATGACTAAATATTTTCCCTACTACTACTCTGTTCAAGAATAATAATAAGAAGAAGACGAATAAAGAATCATATTTTCTTTTATTATATGCATAAAAAAAGTAACAATACTTAAAAAAAGCACATTAAACATGAAAAAAATACACTTTTTTTAAATTTATTTATAATAAAAAAATACAACATTTACATAGGCACACAGAGAAAAAATACTTAAATAAATTCACTTTTTTTTGTTCATTTATAGAGAAAAAATATAACATTAGATTAAAGCACTTGAAAAAATATCCCTTTTTTTTGAATGAAACATTTACAAAAAAAAATCTGCTCTAAGTAAAAAAAGATAACTTTGATAGTGGCGGTGCGCCCCCCCCCACTGGTGGCCCCTCCCCTTGGACGCGAGCCCCCCCCCCAAAGGCCGCGAGACCCCCCCCCCCCCAAAGGTTTTAGGAAATTACAGGAAATTTACAGGACTTTATTCAAACCGAGACTTTCCCTATGGATAACACATTCGGCCCGTTCTGAAGTTAAATAGTGTCCAAGGGGGAGGGTGGTCACACCGTCTTGACAAACATAGACCTTGTCGGAGATGGTACTCATGGCAATTTTTTCTACGTATACAGTAAAGTTCCTGTATTTGAGAGAACGAATTGCCAGCAATTTGGCTCGTGGAATTGTATTTGAACAATACAATTCCTATAAATGTCTATGTCAAAATTCTTATCCACATAGCGCGTGGGTACTCCTTTGCAACGTTTCTTGATTTTCTCGTCGTATGTCTGTATAAAGTACACCTTCGGACTTACAAACATACCACGGGAAATCATGTCGCTTCCCGTTTCTGATTTAAAAAATAAAAGCTGATTTGGTGCCCGACGTTTCACTAGCTCTGGGTAAAGACTACTCCAATTGGTGTAGTCCATCCGTGAGCTGATAATTTCACCGTGCGCCAAATAATCAATTAGATTTGGGGTTTTTACTTTTAACAGTAGAGAATCCGTGTCCCCGTAGCAGACCTCTACTTGCCCCTTTTCCAGCCACTGTACCCTAGCCATATTGTAGTAGAATTCCAACATGAGCTTTTTAGAGATCTCCAAGATCGCACTGCCTGCAGCAATATTTTTATTCAAGACAATGCGTCTTTTTTTCCTATTCAATAGTACCATGTCCGGGCCAATGATTGTGAAGGAAGTGTAATTTGGATCGGCAATAATTCGAGCACATTGTTCGGGATCGGTCACGACGTCACAACGATTCCTATTGCGAACACTCACACATTTTGCCGAAAGCCAAATTCAGAATGAGCTTATAAATTTCTTTTTCGCCTTTCGTCTGCGCTTCAGAACGTTTGTTGACAAAAGTGTCAACAAACGTTTTCAGATAGGGTTTTTGACTAAACTGGAGTGCTCTGTGAACCTTTGTGACGTTGAAACCGTTGTTGCACATCCATTTTAAAGCTACATGATGTACAACTATGTTTTTTTTCGGCAGAAGATCAGCAATAGGTTTTTGTTTTGAAGGTGACCAATGCAATCCGTCCACCTCGACTAAACGCCTATTTCGAGGGCTCAAAGAGTCCTTAGTCACAGGTCTATTGATGCATGGGAAAACAAAATCCTTTACTGAATCGTGAAGCTCGACTGGTATCTCCCCATCAATTTCAAAAAACCATCCAACCGGTCCATTCTCCTCAACACTGTCAATGTTGGGGAAATGGGGAGCTTGAGGGTCATTGAGCCATTTATAGTCACCGCAAGGTAACGCATAATGGGACATGGCCGACGGGTAGAGAGAATTCATATCAAAGAAAACTGCATCCGATTTTGTCCCCGTCTTCTCTCCTGTTGGATCAGTTTCCAAGATACGATCCCCGTGAAAAGCAAAACCACCCCTCATTGACCTTTCTATGAACAGATGCTGATCAATGTCTGTGATTAGCCCAATTTTTTCCTCACTAATTTTTAGGATGAGGTCCATCACCAGATGAGGAGATGAAAAATAAAAGCCCAAATCAAGATTAAATTCCTCATAGATTTTGTTCGTATTTTTACACATAATGTCTAACAGAGTTAACACGCCACTCGACAAATACAGCTTGCAGTAGTCAAACCCATTTTTACAACCTCCCTCTGCCCAAACTTTTTTAGCAAAACTGTATTCATCGGGGGTGCAACTACGATCGTGAAGACTATCGTAAAACGATTCAATCAGAGGAATAGTTTCCTCGGCGAATCTCGACATGGAACAATAATAGTCATAAGGATATATGCCCTTAACCGTCAACAAATCATATAAATCATTTGGAAATTGTTGCTTGAGAAAAGGGAAAGCATTGCAGCCGTCATCGTTTTTCTGTACCTGAATTAATTCACTCAATGATTAAGGGAAAAAACTGTAGGAATCTAAAAAGCGAATTTTATTCGTGTACTCAACGTCGGCTTCAACAAATTTCCACATAAATTCCAAAACAAGCCACTTTTCCGATGATTTAGGTACGATTTTGTAGGTAAAGCGGTCTATTACCCATGCATCATCTACTGTTCCATTTCTTTGAAGATGTGTCAATGCTGGTAGCACATACTTCAGATCGTAGTTAGAGTTATGTATAAAAACTGGAAGAAAAAGTTGCTGTTTAATTTTTAAATTACATGAATTGTGAGCCCACCCCCGAAAGTTACTTTTTCCCGTTGAATTGGGATCAATAAGGTGGTCGTGATCCTGGACCACGTCTTTTGGGGCAAGAACACCTCTACAAACCCAGCAAATCGTCCCCTTTTCTAATGCCAGCTGCTCTTTATCTGACAATTTCATTGGGTAGTTGGTGTGACGTAATCGTGAAATTGCGCTGTTTGCTGTTTTAATTAAAGATACCAATAACTTTTCCATGCTGCCCTCCTCAGCCATAGCCAAAAAAACTCTTCCAACTGCATTTTATTGTTGGGATCGCGACGGGCGTGTGCGTAGGAACACGCAACTAGTTTGTGTTCCTTGACTATATTTGGCCTTGATGGGTCTGATACCTCAACCAGTCTTGTTTCACAATCTAAAGATATTTTATCAACTTGTAGCAGGGAATTTTGGAAATTTTTAAATTGTAAAGTATCTTTGCCTTCTGCCGGCATTTCAATTCTTTGATTGCCATGAATTTTGCAATGGCTCATGTGAGCTGAGAATGTTCGCTCAGATGTGAATGGGGAAAGGCACATGGGGAAATAGAAACGTTCCCCTTTCTTCACACCTTGGGATAGGAGTCGACTTATTGCTGTAACGGGGAAAAATGGCCATAGGAATTTCCATCTTTGGGAGGCTCATAAATAACCCAAACCCAATTTTTAACATTATCTACTGACGGTGTCCTCACTGAATACAAAACTCCTTTTTATTTGTTTTTCCCCATCTACAAATTCAGTGTCATACTAGAGAACAACCATCCCCAACCCAAGATTTTCGTTTGCTTTTTCAAATAAGGTTATTTCTTTCAAGGACACCGGATACTTCCCCTCTAAACAGTCAAAATTTACTTTAGGAAAATTTTTTCCACCTTTACGTTCAAGTCCGTCGAGATTTTTCATTGTTGATTCTTTGTTTAATGTTTTATGGGCTGCTGCTAAAAATATATATTTAAAGCATTGCAGCCCTGTGTCAAATCTGAAACCTTGAACCCCTCCCGTAGCCGACAAATCTGGGTGGCAATTGATTCGTCGACTACTACCTGCCCCCATTAAAATAAAGTTTTTTTTTAAATCTACTGAGATTCAGATCCATGTGTTCAATGTATAAAATGGTGGACCCACTTCCCCTCTCATTAAACGTGTCCAAAGTTGATATAAATTTATTTACCCAGTTGAAAAAGTTGTCCTCAAATTCATTTAGACCTGGGTAAAAAGTCTGGTTGCCAGTTGAAAAATGAAAAAAAAATATCCCCGGATGTTCCCTTTTGTAAATAAACTTTTTGATTCACTGATGCTTTCACTCCCCCTTGACCCCCCAATTCTGAATCTGAATCTCAATTTGCGCTCGAATTCTGTCGATGTAGCTATGGAGAACATTTACAGGGTCTGTTAAAATAATGCTCCCATCAATCGCGTTTTCCTCGGGAGGGTTCAAATCTACCCTATATGTTTGTAAGTGACTTAGAGCAGACTCTAGCAAATAAAATTCACGTAATTCCGAGGACATGACACTATTTTCATTTATTTTCATTCAGGTCATGCGCCTATTTGTACAGGACTCAATTCACTAATATTAAAGTTGTCATCAAAAATGTCCCCGGAAGAATTAGGCCCAACAATTTGCATTGTTGTTGCTGTATCATTAAGCGAAATGGTGGGGGGTGACATAGAATTGTCAATACCCCCCGTCTGTTCAACTGCAATGGTTGGAGATGACGTGAGGTCCCCTAGTACATATTCCAAGGTTTTTGGGGACAATTGATCAAGCCAGCCTGTATTGTCCTGCGACGTAATTCCTTTACGAGGACCCGGTTCACTTGCACTAGTAACATCGCCTAAATGTTCATGCATAAATCTATCTACCCAGTCCGGATCCTCTATCATATCAATATCACAAGTTAAATCGTCTAGGCTAGCTATGGCCCCAAAAAAAACATCGTTAAGGAAACCCCCTTGCCATTCCATATTATCTACAACTAATGTAGGTTTGTCTCTGAACTCCATTGGCGGTGATAGAATTTGTCCTGTAAATTCAGTTGTTTCATCATCCAATAGCGGTGCTATTTCATTAATCTGTAGAAAAAAGGTTTTATTTTCTATGTGAAATAATCATTATTTTTATAAAGTTAATAAACTATGTCAATTTTTCATAGTCATTGTCCCACCACTTGAACAATTAAAAGAAGAAAAAAAAAGTTACATTGGCATATGTGTTTCATAATGACAACTGAACGTGTTAAAAATATATATTGTTTTAGTCAGGAAAATGAAGTCTTATTCTTAGAGGATAAGTTAGAACAAGAGAATGATATATAAAACTAATGGTTTTATTCAAGCACATTGGTTGCTGGTGTTGGTGTAACTTTCTCGACAATCCCCATTTTCCTATGTCGTTTGGCGACGGATTTGATTGAAGTGCTGGACGTAGTTAACCTGGACTAAATAAATCATTGTAAGTGAAGAACTTTTTTTCTCCTTCCATATCAACAATTAAAGTGCAATTAAAATGCTGGATGGTCCTTTTTAGAGCCCCGGGGAGGACCTTTGGGGATCGGGAGCTTCCTTCAGGGTTGGGATCGGAGCCCTTTCGAGTTGGGGTAGAGGACTTCACAACTCTGTTCAAATAGAACTTGTGTATTATAACGACCCTAGAGTTTCAGCCTCAAATCCTTTTCGAAAACATATTCTAAAATCATCTTTTAAAATGTCTCTAACTGTTTCGCCGAAATAATTGCCTAAAATGTCCGAAACGGTTTCGCCCAAATAATGTTTTTGATAACACTGCGTTGTCAAATTTTAAATTATTAAGAATCCTTTTTTCCTGTGTTAATATCTCTCTTTATCTAAGATAGAAACATCCGATTATTTGAAACCCCACTTTGTAACGAGCGTTTAACATTCAAATTATACCTGTCAGATTAAAATTCAAATTTTCCGATGGGTTATTTTGATAAAGGATTAAATACGCACAAAAGCTAAGTGCAAAACACATCCCAGTTTAAGAACGTTTGTTCAGTCGTCAACTGTGAAATAGTGATTTGTTTATATATAGAGTTTGTTTAATGAAATAATTGGATTTTTGCATTAGAAGACATCTTGCTTAAAAGAGAAATTATAGGTAAGTTTTATAAATCTATAGAAAAGTATGATAAGCTATTTGCTACTTCTGTGTTATATCCACTCTTTTATATACTGCTAATTTGGTTAATGCTAATGAAAGAAAATGAAATAGGATTATTATAGAATAGTTTAGAAACAAATTTAAGTTTTACTCATCGAAAGCTACGCGCTTGAGAAGATTTCCCTTATTTTTGAAAATACGGAAAGAAAAAAAAATATATACATTTACAAATTCTGACTGCACTTGTACATCTGAAGTCCCTGGCAAAGCATGAAGAGGATTGTCCTCCCGATCTTGATTGGATGAGATTGATGCATTATGAGAATCTATCCATTCTCTCTTGAATTTTCTGCTAGGTTGCATAGAGCTTTGTGCAGAGCTGACACTGGCTTGAGAGGCTCCTGGCTGGTCCATCGAACTTGTATTGGAGCTAGCATATCTGAAGACTGATGGTCTTGCAGCTTGCATCGATGTGATATCATCCCATCTTGGTCTCTTTTCGGAGGGAGGGTAATTGCATGAATCCACCTCAACATTCTTAAAAAAGAAGAAAAATTTAGTAATGAAATAATAAGCCCTCTTTTACAGATAAATTGCCCTCTAAAGTTTATTCTGGTGTTTGTAGCACTGTATGTCTCTTAGCACTTTAGAAATATTTAAAAAGAAAAGCTTTTAAAATAAAATTTTGGAAAATTTTGAGTTTGGAGGGAAGGGGGATTTCAAAAAACATCCCCCCCCCCCTCCCCCATAATATAATTTGACCTATAAAGTCAATTCTGATGTTCGTAGTGCTATAACTATTAGCACTTTAGAATGCCGGCTACTTTTTACAAATCAATATTTTTCTGCTCAAATATTCCTTCGCCTACATACATTCATCATACTGAACAGCCTTGGGGTCCTAGTATGCTACCTAGGCTGGAATATGCTTTAAACAATTAATAGCTTAATAAATACATCTTTCAAAATTTCACTTTGAAGGATTCGGTGAATAAATTGTAGGTCCCACCTATATCCCCTCCTTAAGTTTAGACCTGAGGTCCGACGGCTTTACTCACCTAGGAGTGTTTTTTTTTTTACATAATAGAAAACCAAAACTAATATGCAAATTCTATTTTAATTTTTCATATACAATGAGTCAAAATCAAATTGAACCTGCCTCTTTTTTTTGAATATTTACTAAAATTGAAATACATGGACTGTTTAATATTTAAAAGAAGGAAGCTTTTTAAAAGAGCTAACAGCACGGTGAAAAAAAAGTGTAAGTAAGAAAATTCTTCCTTAACTTAATGGCGAGACGAAAAATAGATTTCTTTTTATTATAATAATGAGAAAATTTTACTCACCAGAAGTCGCTTAGAATATTCCATATAATTCCTTAGAATATTCCTATGTAAATGATTGCAAAAATATTGATACTGGTAGAATGAATGAAAAACTGTATTCAAACTGTAGAAAATTCTAATCTGAAAATTGAATATATACAAAAAAAAATAATTGAATATATTGGCAGCTAAACAAGACGCACCGGTTATCTGACACGCATTTACCCTAAAAGACATGTATGTCATGAAGTAGAAATCTAGTCTACGTAAATTATGTCAGAAAAACTTGTCCTTCATAACATATTATGCAAGGTCCTAACTAGCACAAGATGAAACATAGTCTACCCAAAGTATAATGCCATGTGAGGGAGCTCTGAATCTCTTTGAAAAGGTGTAGAGCTTCTATAGAATAATGTAGAAATTCCTATATATCTCTGCAAATAACATAGTCCTATGGCCGTACGCAAATAGCATGGTCCTAGTGCTGTACGCAAATAGCAAAGAGATTCCTGGTGCTGTACGCAAATAGCATGGTCCTAGTGCTGTACGCAAATAGCTAGGTAATTCCTAGTGCTGTACACAAAGTATAAGGTTACATACTACTATCATCACTTACAAAAATTCCACCATGTCTTAAAAATTTATTTAAACTCACTTCAACCAGTGGAGAATCATCGACTACATTTGAACTATTCATCATTATATTTCTGTCTATATTTCAATTTGCACTGGTTTTAAAACCTTCAAAACCACAAAATAGACTCTAATAACGGTTAATTATTACGAAAATCATACGGGGTGAAGAATCCAGAAGACTCATTGTCTACCATTTATCATATAAACCCCTTGGGAAAGGTTTCGAGCAGAAACAAACATCTTTCATCAACATTTATATTTATATTTCTTCACCGTAACGGCACTTTTTCCAAAATTGTCTAGAAAAGTGACGGGGAAAGGTTTCTTCATCCCCCCTGGGGAAAGGTTTTACAAGTTATGAAATTTATACATAAAGCCAGTAAAAGTTGGAATATAGTTAGGTTAGGATAATTAAATGATATTGAGAAAAAATTACCTTTTGATAATTAAATTAACAAATGCTATATAGAACTATAGAACAAATTCATATAAGACTTCATCCATTTGCATAAGACCTACAAAGTCACCCCTCAATGGAACAGTTATATTAATCCAAGAGTTTTATTCTTAAAATGAATACATTAGTTTATCATTAAAGACATTTTCAATCTCATATCTGCAAAAATGTTGAATTTCGTAATTTACTAAATGAAAGATCGTGGATGCATGTTTACTTATTGTTTTTTATTCCAAGGGTGATCCTATTGATCCAGTGAATACAGACCGTCGAGAAAGGGTTCATTCTAATGGAAAAAAAATTCTAGTGCCCCTTTTAAGTGACAAAAATAATTGGAGGACAACTAGGCCCCCTCCCACGTCACCTTTATCCAAATTCGTCTAATCAAATTTTGAGATGGATTTTTCTTCGGCATAGTTGAAAGGCTCAATAACTATGTCTATAGAGATAAAATGATCCCGTCAGCCCCTGGGGAAAGGTTTTTAAGTTATGAAATTTATACATAAAGCCGGTAAAAGTTGGGAATGAAAAAGATTCGTACTCCAGCTCGAAACACGACCGTCGAGAGAGGGTTCATTCTAATGGAAAAAGATTCTAGTGCCCCTTTTAAGTGACAAAAATAATTGGAGGACAACTAGTCCCCCTCCCACATCAACGTTTTCCAAAATCGTCTAATGGGAGCCGCGGAGCCGAAGGCCGGCCGCGGACGAGACCTCCAACCCCCGGGGGCACAAGCTGAAGGCCCACCGCGGGTGGGACCCCCCACCACCGGGGCCGCAGGCCCACCACCCGGGGCCGCAGGCTGAAGGCCCACCGCGGCGGGACCCACCATTCCCCGGGGCTGCAAGTCGAAGGCCGGCCACGGGCAGGATCTCCCACCCCCCGGGGCCACAGGCCGAAGGCCGGTCGTGGGCGGGACCCCCAGCCCCCGGGGTTACAGAGCCGAAAGCCGGCCACGGGTGGGACCCCAACCCCCCAGGTTAGGTTAGGTTACCTAACATTTCTAGGGTTAGCTTGGGTTAGGTTAGGTTACCTAACATTTCTAGGTTAACTTACACTAGGTTAAGTGGCGCGCCACTTTACCTACTTTATCTTAGTGATAAATCGTATGAAAACAAAAGAAAGGTAAAGAGAGTGGAGAAAGCATTAAAATATGAACTAAGGAGGTGTGAAGTGGAGGCCATGGATAAAATTGCCGAGGATCTAGAAGATGCAGCTAGACGGCATAATAGTAAAATATTGGACTGGCACGTTAACAAATTGAGAGGGAATAGTCAATCCGGACTTGGCCCAGTTAAAGATAGGAATAGGGTCGCAATTAGTGATAAGGAAAAAACTAAAGAGAGATGGGCCGAACATTTTGAGAATTTACTTAACCGAGATAGAGTTAAAGGAAAAAATATAGATGAAAATGAAAAAGTTTCTGATACCTTGGATGTGAAGGAAGAAGGATGTGATACTGAAGATTATGAATATGATTTTTGAAAAAGGCGAAGTACCTAACGATTTTAGGAAAACCTTAATTAAGCCACTTATAAGAAAGGTGATAAAAGTGAGTGTGGTAATTATCGAGGCATTAGTCTGGTCTCTGTAGGTAGTAAATTACTTAGTAATATGATACTCTTTAGACTGAGAGATGCCGTAGACAAAGTTTTAAGAGAAGAGCAGTGCGGTTTTAGAAAAGGTAGAGGATGTGTCGACCAAATTTTCACTCTTAGGCTAATAATTGAGAAATGCCTGAGTTTTCAAACACCTTTGGTCCTCAGTTTTATAGATTATGAGCAAGCGTTAGATTCTGTTGATAGTAAAGGTTTTATCCTTGTATGGTATACCAGACAAATACATTAAAGTGATTAATGCTATGTACGAAAATAACACTGCTGTGGTTAAGGTAGGAAATGAGGTTAGCAGCTGGTTTTATATTAAATCAAGAGCTAAGCAGGGTTGTGTTCTATCCCCCTTTGTATGGATTATTTTGATGGACTTTGTTTTAAGGAGCACAGGAAAGGCAACGGGAGACCACGGAATCAAATGGGGAGGAAAAAGTCTCTTGGACTTGGATTATGCTGATGATTTAAGCATCCTAGATGAAAGTGTGAGCAAAA
Source organism: Artemia sp. Kazakhstan ARC1039 (assembly GCA_029168905.1). Lineage (NCBI taxonomy): Eukaryota > Metazoa > Arthropoda > Branchiopoda > Anostraca > Artemiidae > Artemia > Artemia sp. Kazakhstan ARC1039. The sequence goes on from JAQQPU010015180.1 coordinate 14,088, forward strand.
TGAATGAAGTTTTAGAGGTTTTGCGAGTTCAGGGTGCTAGAATTGGTTTGAAAATTAATGTTAGGAAGACTAAGTCACTAAGGTAGGAATAAGTGAAGATGAAAAGGTGACGTTGGGTAATGAAAAGACTGATCAAGTGGGCAGCTTCACTCACCTTGGTAGTATTATTAGTAAAGATGGTGGGAGCAGCGAAGATGTTAAATATAGAATAGCCAAGGCTCAGGGTGTTTTTTTTTCACAGTTAAAAAAAGTCTGGAAGAATAGGAAGATAAGTCTGCAAACCAAGATTAGAATATTAGAAGCTACAGTGATGACAGTGGTCAAATATGGCTCTGAAGCATGGACGCTCCGAAAAGCGTATGAAGATTTGCTAGATGTTTTACAGAGAAATTGCTTAAGGATTGTTCTGGGTACCCGGCTGACTGACCGTATTTCAAACAATAGGCTATACGAAAAATGTGGTTCAATACCACTCTCTAGGGCTATAATGAAAGAAAGGTTGAGATGGCTAGGGCACGTTGTGCGGATGAAGGATGACAGATTGCCGAAGATTATTCTTTTCTGCCAACCATCTAGGGCTAAACGGAAAGCAGGTCGTCCCCGTCTATGGTTGGAGGACGTCATAAAGAAAGATTTAAAGGAAATGGGAACTTCGTGGGCGGGTGTAAAAAGGGAGGCTTTGAATAGATTGGGGTGGAGGAGGAGCGTGCGTAGCTGTGTTAGCCTCAGGCGGCTTGGTGCTGCGGTGAGTTGTTAGTAGTAATAGTATTGGTATCAAAATTCCGTTTTTAAGGGATGCAATATTTCAAATAAATAATGTAGCCTTTATAATCATTTTGTCAATTATAATTTTATTTTTACTTATTTTTACTAAAATAAAGTAGAGAGCGCAGTTGGCAGTAGGTGTAAGCAAACTGAATTTGAAATTTTCATTTTCTCCATATTTTTCCATTTAAAGTATGAAAAATCAGAATTTAAATTAATGAAAAATTTTGTTAATAAATGCAAATTTTGTTAATACCGTAAATGAACATTTTGTTGAAAATTAGCCTGAAAATTTTTTGGAAACAACTAATCAATATTTTCCCCCGGGCAGAAGAGAGGCCAGAACCGGCACTACTGAAAGAACAACAATAATCGCCGTATTAAATGATATTGAAGTGTATCAGGAAGAGTGTATTGATAGGACAATCTCTTTTGCAAAATGGCAGATAGCCAACACAATTTTTCCATAAAATGACCCAGTTTATGCTGAAGAGAGGAAAACCAAAGGTATAATATTGATTATTATATTGGTTTTATTTATATGGTTTATAATTAATATCACTTACATATTATGTATATTTTTATTTATATTGGTTTTATTTATTGAATAATTATATTATAAAGGTGTTACATCAGTAGCTACCCATTATATCGATTGTTGTTGTAAAGTTTAGAATGCCCTTTATTAATAAAAAAAAAAGTTTCCGAAAAAAAAGCGAACTAAGGCGATTTTTTTTCTGTTCTCGGCAAATAGTTCACAGAAGCTAGATTCTTCTTAAACGGGATTACATAAAAAAACAAGTTTTCTTAACTGAAAGTAAGGAACGACGTTAAAACTTAAAACGAACAGAAATTATTCCGTATATGAAAGGGGATGTCCCCTCCTCAACGCCTTGCTCTTTACGCTAAAGTTTTTTATTATTTAAAAAAAATAAGAGTTATGAGAAAATAAAACTTTAGTGTAAAGAGCGAGGTGTTGAGGAGGGGACAGCTCCTTTCATATACGGAATAATTTCTGTTCGATTTAAGTTTTAACGTCGTTCCTTACTTTCAGTTAAAAAAAAACTTGTTTTTTTAATTTAATTTTTGAATTAATGCAGGATTTGATTTTGGCTCACCGTACATGAATAATTAAAACAAAATTTGCATATTAATTTTACTTTTAATTTGTTAAATAGCTTTCTCGAAACTTGTTTAATTTTATTTACGAACGTTTTTTATTAGTAATAAATATACGTAACTTACGAATTAGCTTACGTAACGAACTTCTATATTCATATATTTTTAATACATATATTAGGGGGCTCGCCCCCTAGTCAATACCTCGCTCTTTAAGCTAAAGTTCGAATTTTGTTCCAATTCTTTAAAAATGACCCCTTAATCACAAAGGCCGTTATTTAGAATAAATAGCTCTTATGAAAGTACTAAAAAATCTTTGGCTTAAGAGGGAGGTATTGACTAGGGGGGGGGAGGAACCCAATCATACATGTAATATTTTCTGTTTGTTTTAAGTTTTGATGTTACTCCTTATTTTCAGTTGGAAAACTTGTTTATTTTTATATTTAATTTCTGATTTTTTAAAATAATGCTGGCAAATCCGGCGCCCCCTTCATAGCAATGTTCCTTCCCGCATGAAAAATTCCTTCATGGAAAGATCCTCCCACATAACCCCCGACCCACCCACCCCCCTTCTACCAGAAAAAATCCCCCCTGAAAACGTCTGTATACTTCTTAATAACCAATACTATATGTTAACATTGGGTAAAGTTCATAACTTTCAGCCCTCCCCCCGGGGACTTCGGGGGATTAAGTCATCTTAAAGGACATAATTATCATATTTTCAACTATGCTGAACAAAATGGCTATCTCAAAATTTTGATCAGGTGACTTTGGGAAAAAATGAGCATGGGAGGGGGCCTAGTTGCCCCCCATTTTATTGGTCACTTAAAAAAGGCATTAGAACTTTTAATTTCCGTCCCAATGAGTACTCCCAAGATTTTCTAGGACCACTGGCTCCATACGATCACCCCTGGGAAAAAAACAAATAAACGCGCATCCATGATGTTTCTTCTGGCAAAAAATGCAAAATTCCATTTTTTTGTAGATAGGAGCTTGAAATCTCTATAGCAGGGTTTTCTGATACGCTGAATATGATGGTGTGATTTTCATTAAGGTTCTATAAATTTTAGGGGATCTTTCCCCCTTTTTTTGAAAATCAGCCAAATTTTCTCAGGCACATAACTTTTGAAGGGTTGGAAGGCTTTTTGGGAAATTCCACCGTCTGAGACTCTTGAAATTCACTAATAACCCACCTTACACTCCAATAATATATCCTGGTCTAGCAGTGATTAATCTTAGCTTTAAAACGCTAACGGCAGAAGATAATCAGACTCTATCAAAAGGACTACTTCTTCTTTTGACAATTTTAAATCCCTTAACTGAAGCAAAAGTGGACTGTTAACCGTTCACTTAACAAGGATCGCTCCAGAATATTTACAAAAACAGATAAAGACAACATTGTGGTTGTGATGGATTCCGACAACTATGATTGGAAAGTTCCCCCATATGCTCAAAGAACTCCCCATCCGCACTACCTTAAAGGATGTTTAGGGGGAAAACTGTATAAATTTACTTATGAATCTGAATTTTCGGACTTACTAAAATCAGATCATTATCTGTTCTGACAAGTTTTTAAATTTGGTTTCGATGGTTGGGGCCCCTGAGAATTTATTCCCTTCTTTTTCCCTTTGTTAGATCAACCATGGATATTTTACAACAAGTATAATGTTCTAGTTCGTATCATTTCATATTTTAAGTACCTGAAGGATCCGAAGTAGCCCGTCGGCGATAACTTGTTTTCATTTTTCTTTTATTTATGTAATTGACAATTGTTTTCCTACCATATTGGTTTTATTAGTTAATGGTTGTATCGGTACCCTTTCAAAATAGGTGGGGACTCCGTCAAATTATCTTCTCCATTGCTTCTTGATTTTCCGATCAACAGAATTAGAAATCGAAATTCCTGATTTTAGGTACCTTGAAAGTTCTCGGGTACTAACATTTGCTAGCTGCCGCCGAGACTTTAGATACAAAGATGTGGCCCAAGAACAAAGAATCGACTGTAGTAGATGATATTATCTTGGAAAATTATTAAGCAAGGTGAATGACAGTTTCAGGAATGGACTTAAAGCTCGGATCAGGTCTAACGTATCACAACCGAACCTACATCAAATGAATATTGTTTTTAAGGCTTCACTTATTTAACACTCGGTAACTTTAAGTTTGTGCATCAAAAGTGCATGGTGTGCCCTTAGAGTCGTCACATGCATCTCTTTTGTCATCCATCGGAAGTAGTAAGCTATCTAGTACTTTCACAAGTGATTGCGTAATTTGTCTTACCTCTCGCCTGAGACATGAATATACAGTGTAGTCTAACCGGTACATTGGCTTACCACGGGTCAGTCACCTATTACTACGAACGGTAGTTGCCTTAGCAGACGGGTTTTCTGAGGTAGCACCCATTTTTTGGGGGGGTCAAACAGAAAGAGAGCGGTGGTTACTGCATATACGGTAACTTGATTAGCAGGGTTTTTTTAAAACTTGTCAACGTATAATGTACTCAAGCAAAAACCCTATAAAATGTTCATACACTACATTCCAATTTTCATTATGTTTTAACACATTGTTTATAGTACACCACATATTATTAACTTTGAAAAAAATGGATTCGGCAATTTTCAATGTGAGTACACTTTCATTCTTTATTTCCAAAAAAAAAAACGTTTTACTAGTAAATTCAAATTTCAGTGGGGACTTAGCCCCTGACAAAGAACCACAAACAAGCGCTAGTATAGTAAAAACGCGTACCTAAGGGGTAAAATATAAATTAAACATACACACAACAGGTGAACTTGACCGAGCCCTCTATTTTGAAACATATTAGAGTCATAAAGTAATATAAAAGGAACTACCTTCAAGTCATTGTAAACCTAAACCAAATAAATAAGAGGGCAAAAGCTCCCCAGACTTTAAGACAGAGCAGTAACAATTAACATCAAATAACAAAAGGAAATATCATTGAATAATTAATACTGTTATAAAGACATGCAGACAGAAGCGCCACACATTCTTATTCACAAAAGAATTAACGCATAGAAAAATTAAATAAAACCCAGGGCTTAAAATACATTGATATTTGTGGTATCTAAGCCACATGTTTTGGCCCGTGAACTCAACCTTGAAAAAAAAAAAAAAAAACAGACGCGAGATAAATTTTAACCTGTAAAAATAAACCCGTAAAGTGAGTCGAAAGCTAGAGAAAGATAAGCCATAATGCAGAAATTATCAATTTGAATATCCTAAAAGCAAATGAAAAGCACACATATGAATTTCTTAATCCAAAGCGCACATCAGGAACCAATAATAGGTGAACCAACTTAAACGAATTGCAAGCCCCATATTGACAGAGTTGACCAGCCGCGAGAATAAATAAATAACTTCACCATGGGTAAGAACAGGAAAAACTCCCCTGTTTATGAAAATTTCCAAAACATGAGTTCTAGCAAATATACCCCTTCTTGTCTCGTGACTGGAGAGCTAAACTGTAGCTTTGGTAACAATTTTTAAACAATCAAGAATGATAATGAAACTTGTGCGAACGAAAATGTCTGTTTTTTGAACTTTCACTTAATTTCACTACAAAAGAATAATTTGCATCAAAGAGACGAAAATTGACAACCGGGTACGCAAGCATTTGGAAGCATTATAGCCAGAAAGAAGATTCTTCTGATTGGCTAGTCGCGAAGAGGCAAGCTCTTTATGACGAGCGGAGTAGCAGCCGAAAGATGTTACTTCTTACCGGGTTAAGATACAGAATATTTAACTCTTCGAAACCTGAAAAAACAAAAGGAAAATATTACTGATGTTTTGCCAATGTTAAAATGCAAAAGCCAGCTGCGATTATTAATAATTTTACACCCCATTAATCCAAGTACAGCGCTTGATTTGGCCAAAGCCTGCTTCATCATATGTTATTCATAATATCATAATTAGCAGTATGTTATTAACGAAAAGTTTATAGTGTCGCAAAATAGTCTTTTGAAAGTCCAAAATATAGTAAATTCATTGAGGCACATATAAATTTTAACTGAAACTAACCGAGATGCATCAAGTATATATATATATCAAAGTGGAATTAATCGAAGAATATACACTTCGCGTCTACGGTATAATTAAATAGTGTATAATTTACAAGTTACTCTTGGCTTCTCTCATAATGGCTCCAACGGGCTATATATAAAACGGCTATAGCTATAATAGGCCAATTATCTCTTGATCTTAACAATATGGAAATAATATCCTGGTTTGAATATACATTGGGTTAAAAAGACCTCACAAGAAAAAACAACTCAAGTATAATAAAGGGTTTTAAAACAAGCCTCTACAAAAATAAACCGATGAAGAAAATAAAATTTTCAGTAATATGTAGCAGTAAGAAGAAGGAAGGTAAAGAAATTAATAATAGGAGCAACTTTAAGCCATTATGCACATCACACCTTAATGAGCAATAAACTTTTTGCCTTTAAACAAGAGGAGGGCAAAATTTGACCTCTTAAGCATTTATCCAACAAAAAGGAAAAAGGGGATTGTTTTTTTTTCATGCTAAATTTTGCCTTCTTTTTAAGGAAGAGGATTCTTGCAATTACCCCCCTCCGGAAAAGAAACCAAGATGGAACGAAGCCACATTGATGCAAGCCGCAAGGCCCTCCATCATCAAATATACTGGTTCAATTATACAGGCTCTGGACCAGCCAATGACCACGCAACTTTTAATGCCAGGAGCCTCTGCGCAAACCTCTACGCAAGCTTGGAGGAAATTGAAAAGAGAGTGGGCTGCTTCTCATAATGCCTAAGCCCAGACTACTCAAGATCGTGAGGTTGACCCCCTTCATGCTTTGCCAGGGACCTCAGGTGTAGAAGCCCAGTCAGAATTTGTAAGTATATATATAATTTTTTTTCTTTCCGTATTTTCAAAAATAAGGTAAATTTTCTCAAGTGCATAATTTTGATGAGTAAAACTTAAATTTGTTTCTAAACTATTCTATAATAATCCTATTTCATTTTCTTTCATTAACCAAATTAGCAGTATATAAAAGAATGATTATAACACTGAAGTAGCATATAGCTTATCATACATTTCTATAGAACCTCACCTGTAACTTCTCTTTTAGGCAAGATGTTTTCTAATGCAATAATCCATTATTTCTTTAAACAAACTAACTATATAAAAAAAACAATTCACTATTTCACAGTTGGCAATTGAAAAACCATTCTTAAACTGGTATATGTTTTTGCACTAAGCTTTCACACGTATCCGGCTCTTATCAAAATGTCCCATCAGTAGACCTGAATTTTTAATCCGCCGACAGGTATAATTCGATTTTAAGTGCTCCTTGCAAAGTGGGCTTTAAATAACAGGATGTCTATCTTCGATAAGTAATTAACACAGGAAAAAAGGTTTTTTAATAATTTCCAAATATGTCATCACAGTGATGTCAAAAAGCATTATTTGGGCGAACCCTTTTTTGGTCATTTCAAGCAATTATTTCGACAAAACAGTTTAGGGACATTTTAAAAGATTTTTCGAGAAAGAATTTGAGGCTGTTCTATTTGAACAGTGTTGTGAAGTCCGATATCCCAACTCGAAAGGACTTCGATCCTCCTACCCCGAAGGAAGCTCCCAGTTCCCAAAGGTCCTTCCC
>JAQQPU010015181.1:3160-21613 GCA_029168905.1 Artemia sp. Kazakhstan ARC1039
GTGCCACTTTTAAGAGTCGAAAGTGAGTGGAGGGCAACTAGCCCCCCTCCCCCACGCCCATCATTCCCCCAAACACATTAAGTTATGCCCTGAGGGCATATAAGAACGATGTTGGCACAATGTACTATGTATTATTTTTTCCTTTAGAGGGCACTTCATATGGAAGGGGTCGTCGTAGAAACTTCAAAAGGGGCTCATTCGATTGGAAATTGAGAGTTCTAGTGTCCTTTTTAATAGTCGAAAGTGACTGGAGGGCAACTAGGCCCCCCCCACGCCCATCATTCCCCAAATTTTGAGATAGCCATTTTGTTCAGCGTAGTTGATTTCCAGATAAAAAATATATTTAGAAGGACACTCCCCCACAACCCTCAGGGCAAAGGTTTTAAGTTATGCCCTGGGGGCATAGAAGGTTTTTTATAGAAGGCGTTGTCGTAGAAACTTCAAAAGAGGCTCATTCGATTGGAAATTCGAAGGGCTAGTACCCTTTTTAATAGTCGAAGGTGATTGGAGGGCGACTAGCACCCCCCCCCCCACACCCATTGTTCCCCCAAACACATCCAATAAAAATTTTGAGATATCCATTTTGTTCAGCGTAGGGTATTTTCAGATAGAAAATATGTTTTTGAGGAGGACACTCCCCCATAACCCTCAGGGCAAGGATTATAAGTTATGCCCTGGAGGCATATAAGGTTTTTATTGAAATCTTTGTCGTAGAAACTTGAAAAAGGGCTCATTCGATTTGAAATTCAAAAAGAGAGATAGTACTCTCACGCCCACCTTTTCCCCAAACACATCCAATAAAAATTTTGAGATAGCCATTTTATTCAGCATAGTTGATTTCCAGATAGAAAATATATTTTTGAGGAGGACACTCCCCCACAACCCTCAGGGCAAAGATTGTAAGTTTGGCCCTGGCGCAAACAAGGGTTTTATTGAAATCTTGGTCGTAGAAACTTGAAAACGGGCTCATTGGATTTGAAATTCAAAGGGATAGTACCGTTTTTAATATTCGAAAGTGATTTGAGGGCAACAAACCCCCCTCTCACGCCCACCTTTTCCCCAAACACATCCAATCCATATTTTTAGATAGCCGTTTTACTCAACGTAGTTGAAAGTTTTGGAAATTAGGTCTTTAAGGATGAAAACCCCTCCCTCCATTGCCCTCACGGCAAAGGTTGTAAGTTATACCCTGGGGCATATAAAGTTTTTATTGAAAGTGTTGTCGTGGGAACTTCAAAAGGGCTCATTCAATGGAAATTGAAAGGGCTAGTGCCTTTTTTAATAGTTCAAAGTGATTGGATAGCGACTAACACCCCTCTCACGCTCACCATTTTCTAAAACACATCCAATCAATATTTTGCAGGCCAAACTATGGTCTTAAAAAACGAAAAGATTTAAAGTATTATTTTCTTTTCCCCTGAAAAGACAATGTCAATATAAAACGAACAGAAATTAATTAAAAAAACTTTTTCCACAAAATAAGTTTTTCAAAGAAAAGTAAAGAACTCCATTAAACAAAAAATTAGCAAAAATAAATCAAATAATCTACCAAGCGTGAAACTAGCACTAATCAGCATCTATAAATAAATGAAACCCAAAACGAACAGAAATTATAATAATTAACCGAGTCAAACTCAAAACGAGCAGAAATTAACATAAGTTGGGTGCAAAACCCCTATGCCTTCCCAAGTCCAGAACAAAATTTGCACTTTACTGAAAAAATACGAATGAATGTGCATTGTCAGTTTAATATACATAAACTGATATATAGTAATCAAAATGTTTATATTATTTGATTTATTAAAGTTATAGAAGTAAAAACATTTATATTTTTTCAGAAAAGTACAAATTTTGTTCTGGCCTTAGGAAGGCATAGGGGTTTTGCGCCGAACTTATGTTAATTTCTGCTCGTTTTGAGTTTGACTCGGTTAATTATTGTAATTTCTGTTCGTTTAGGGTTTTATTTATTTATCGATGCTGATTTGTGGTAGTTTCACGCTTGGTAGATTAATTAAATTAAAAAAACAAGTTTTTTTTAACTGAAAGTAAGGAACGACGTTAAAACTTAAAACAAACAGAAATTATTCCGTATATGAAAGGGGCTGTCACCTCCTCAACGCCTCGCTCTTTACGCTAAAGTTTTTTATTGTTTAACAAAAAATAAAAGTTGTGAGAAAGTCAAACTTTAGCGTAAAGAGCGAGGCGTTGAGGAGGGGACAGACCCTTTCATATGTGGAATAATTTCTGTTCGTTTTAAGTTTTAACGTCGTTCCTTACTTTCAGTTAAAAAAACTTATTTTTTTTTTAATTTTTGAGCGTTTTTGAATTAATGCTGGTTTTGATTTTGGCTCACCGTATATGAATAATTAAAACAAAATTTGTATATTAATTTTACTTTTGTTTGATTAAATGGCTTTCTCGAAACTTGTTTAATTTTATTTACGAACGTTTTTATTAGTGATAAATATACGTAACTTACGAATTAACTTACGTAATGATCTTCTATATTCATATATTTTTAATACGTATATTAGGGGGCGCCCTCTAGTCAATACCTCGCTATTTAAGCTAAAGTTCGAATTTCGTTCCAATTATTTAAAAATGACCCCTTAATCACAAAGGCCGTTATTTAGAATAAATAGCTCTTATGAAAGTACTAAAATATCTTTGGCTTAAAGAGCGAAGTATTGACTAGAGGCTGAACCCAATCATATACGTAATATTTTAAGTTTTAAGTTTTGATGTTACTCCTTATTTTCAGTTGGAAAACTTGTTTTTTTTACATTTAATTTCTGATCTTTGTTTAAATAATGCTGGGAAATCCGGCGCCCCCTTCATAGCAATGTCCCTTCCCCCGTGAAAACTTCCTTCATTAAAATATCTTCCCAAATAACCCCCGACCCACTCACCCCCCTATTTCCAGAAAAAATCCCCCCTGAAAACGTCTGTATACTTCCTAATAACCAATACTATATGTTAACATTGGGTAAAGTTCATAACTTTCAGCCCTCCCCCCGGAGACTTCGGGGGATTAAGTCATCCTAAAAGACATACTTATCATATTTTCAACCATGCTGAACAAAATGGCTATCTCAAAATTTTTGAGCAGGTGACTTTGGGAAAAAATGAGCGTGGGAGGGGGCCTAGTTGCCCTCCATTTTTTTGGTCACTTAAAAAGGGCACTAGAACGTTTAATTTCCGTTCCAATGAGTCCTCCCACGATATTCTAGGACCACTGGGTCGATACGATCACCCCTGGGAAAAAAACAAAAAAACAAAGAAAATAAATAAACACGCATCCGTGATCTTTCTTCTGGCAAAAAATGCAAAATCCCACATTTTTGTAGATAGGAGCTTGAAACATCTACAGTAGGGTTTTCTGATACGCTGAATATAATGGTGTGATTTTCATTGAGATTCTATAACTTTTAGGGGGTCTTTCCCCCTTTTTTCGGAAATCCTTCAAATTTTCTCAGGCGCGTAACTTTTGATGGGTAAGACTAAACTTGATGAAAGTTATATATTTGAGTTCAGCATTGAAATCTAATTCTTTTGATGTTTCTATTGGTATCAAAAACCTGTTTTCTAGAGTTTCGGTTACCATTGAGCCGGGTCGCTCCTTACTTTACAGTTCGTTACCACGAACTGTTTGATTTGATTTATTTTTGCTAATTTTTTGTTTAATTGAGTTCTTTACTTTTCTTTGAAAAACTTCTTTTGTGGAAAAAGTTTTTTAATTAATTATTAATAATATCATACATTAGTTGATTGAAGCCTATAAAATAAGCAAAACCCTGAAAACGGTAAAATATGGATTCTCGGATGAATATTTCTAACTGAAGGAAGTCTATCAATTCCATAAATAGCACGCACAGCTGAGTTCTGGAGAACACGAAAATGTTTCAGGTGAACATAAGATGTTCCAATCAGAACAGCAGTATAGTAAATAAGGATGTACTAATGAAAAAAAGACTCAAAACTTTCTCCGGAAACTGATGCTTTAGCTTCCTTATCATACCTATATTGCTTGCTACTTTCGACGATATGCGCTGTACATGCTCTAAAAACTTAATGTTTCATTGATTATTACACCTATGTATTTCACTAATTCCTGGCGCCTTATTGTCGAATATCCTACTGTAAGCTTTTGTAACCAGGAGTAATAAATATGAAGGCGATCTGCCCCAGACAACGAAACCAGATTCTCGGTGATTTGCTTTCCTTAGCCTTTAGCCTTTTAGCCTTAGCCTTTTCTCTCCTTTTCCATATCATTACTCAGTGTCCCTAAAAGCTGAGCTTCGGTGCGCTCCGCAGCTGCAAAATTCGTACCATCAGCAAACAGTACAAAATATTTCCTAGGTTTATTCATTTTGTCTCCATTTCCAACATTCGTTGTCAAATCACAGATTGCTTGGTGGATATCAAACCCTTCTCTCAACACAACGTCTAAACTAGCATAAAAATCAACAGAGTTTCTCTTAAGTAGTTAATTTTTTCCCCTAATATTCATAACCATTTTCCCCACGCAAACATCTTGGCAACCCGAGTGCACTCCTAAACATTACAATCTCCAAAACGAAAAAAAAATCCTTTATAATCACACAACTATTCATTACATCCAGATTCCCAAGAACTGTGGCTAACATCATTATTAGATCACAATCCCTTCAGAATGGCTGCACCAGACCTACTTCATATCATTAATAATTACTATTAAATTTCACAAGCATAAAAACTAAGTTTTATCCCTCATTTCACTCCACCGAAAACAATTTTTACTGTCCAGCATCCTTCATTTCACTCCACTGAAAAGCAATTTTTACTGTCCAGTTTCCATATCACGCCAGCTCCACCGTAGCTACGTCCTAATCTCAGCAGTATACTTAGCTTTGGCATCTCATCAACGGAGAACTTATCCGGCATTGCATGTTGGTGACGTTTAACACATATATAGGGTGGGACAGATTCCGTAACCCATGCTTCAGGGCCTTGTATTTCACATGTGCGCAATTTATCTCTGAATGCAAACAAATTTTTACGTTTTCTCGCATAGATTGCGGAACATCATCAGTTAGGTTAATGTTCGACTGATTCGCCACTGTTTTAACACGAGGTTTCCACGCATTCATTAAGATCTCTCGCTTAAGCTCCTTAGTTTTTACCGCAACTTTCAAAAACTTTTTTACTGAGTTAACTTCCAACACTCAGCATTCGGGATTCACGCTCATTTCAGTTCCTTGTGAAACAATATCTTCAAAAAGGATTTTTGCATCATTACTATCCTTAGCCGAAACATCCCAAAATAGTATATCCTTATTGGTCTCTTTACTTTCAGCTTTCATAAGCACTTGCCTCATAGTGCCCAACTACGCCTTTATACTCACACATTCATAACTCAAAACGTGCATTTGAAGCTTTAAATCACCTTTAACTGATTGCACTCTATCCACCTGTGGCTTTAAGATGGCAAATTCTTTAACAGAGTCCTGAATCACAGTTTCCAGCTTAGAAATCCGATCCTACATTCCCTTCCTACTCGTAGTAAGGTCCACCAGGGTTTTAGCATTATCTTTAACTGTTGCTAAGAATTCCAACAAGTTATCAGCCAAAGACTTCAAAGTATCAGCCAAGGACACACCAGAATATCTTGACATATCCAAAAACCGCTCAGCGTGCTTATGGTTCTTTCGGACCATCTTAGATTCAACAAATATAAATATAACAGATACCCCTACCTTAATTTTTTGGCTCCTTTATTTACCCATGTGAAGCAACGTGCTGTAATCCACGCCATTAATTAAGCCACAGCTAACAGCTATATCTCCAGCAGGATTTCGACCACAGCTACCAACAGGCAAACAGAAATTTATCATTTTATTTGTCTTTATCCAACTAAATTCACATCAAAACACTAAATCCGCCCATGAACAGCAATCAAATAAGTTCGGCGCAAAAGAGGTGTTATCACTCTGAGCTCATTCAGACAACAGAATCCAATGGGGGAATTTCTGACTTCCAAGGCTTGTCTGAACAGTGACTTTAATTCATGATGATTTAGGGGGAAGGTGGTTGTCTTTCTTTAATATAATCTTTTACAAAATCCGGCGATTTTTTAATGGTAATTTTTTAATGGTACCAAGGAAAAGGCACTTCTAATTCTCATTAGAATACCCCGAGGAAAGGCATTTCCACAAATCTAGGGAGTGGGGCTAAAAATCTAGGGGAAAACACCCTCCCCCCACGGAAGCCACTGTGTCTCTTGTAAAAAATAAAAACATCTATTTGAAAACAGCCCCCCCCCTGAAACCACAGAGCCTTCAACATCCTATTCCTCCTCTCAGCTAGATTCACTTGTATTTGCCCTCTAGATGAAGACCAAATTAATTATAATTTTCTTATTGAAAATTTATTTATTTGTGTTTACCTCTTAGGAATTAATAAAATAACTTTTGATAAGGTACTAAAAATGTACTCATAACTAAAGGAATGGCTAACACTATTTCAAATGGTGAAAGATATGTAATCGCTAAATTGCCAAGTCTGAAGTTATGACTTTATTAGTTTGCCGGCAGTTTAGTCGTTATTGAGGATTCAAAATTGAAACTAAATTATAGCCTATCAACTGTTTCTTTGAAGAAAGAAAAAAGAGATTATTTAAAATGATCAATATTTTTATTATCATGCTGGTTTTCAATATGACACTCATTTTAAAGAATTTATTCCATGTTTTAAACCATATTTATTTCAGACAATATCAGTCATAAAATATAAATACGAAGTGTGATGTGACATACCTTTTCTTTGAATTTCTTAAATTAAAAAATGTCTCTCATGAAACTTAGAAAGAAAAATTAAGTGTGTAAAGGAGCATGGAAAACTAAAAGTTAACAGCATTTGAATTTTTATTCCAGAACCAATTCATGAAGCGGCTTGTTATTCATTTCATTCACCTTTTATTTCTAAGTGTAGCAGTTTATCTTAGACCAACTAAGACACAGCCAACAATGAAGCCATTTGACCAGATGGATACTTACGATTATATTCGTCTAAGCAGTGAACTTGGGGTGATACTTAGTTCAGTAGCCTACCTAATTTTTCAGCTTGGCTTAGAAATTGTAAATCAAGGCATTATGAGTTTTCTCAAAGGCATGGTAAGTTGTATTATTTGCAATATTCTGAATAAAGGCTGCACAAGGTCAGGCTAAAAAAAAACTTACGAAAATGCCTACTAAACAATTTGGGAAATCTTGCACATACATTTTAGCATAGGATTAAAAACAGAGTTTATTCAAAAAAGCAAAAAATTACACTATAAAGTGTGCAAAGTAAAACGAAGATTATTATTTTTTTTCTCAGCAAAGTAACAATTATCGTAATAGTAGCGGTTGTTGTAAGCGTTAAGGTTTACTTATATCACTATAATAAGAATAAACTTGAGTCATTAATTTTAATTCTATTCCTACTCAATCATGAAAACTATGAGTCATACACCTTTGATGAGGACACACAATAAGTCGCTCCGTATTAACTAAAATTAGGCCGATCATTTCGTAAATTTTTATCAAGTTGTACCTATGTTGTAACTTGATTAAACATTTATAAACAAAAATTGGAATATTTATTTCTTTTGTAATTCCCTATATTATAGATATAGCAATGACTACTTATCAATAGCTCTAAGTCAGGATGAAAAATAAAAACACTTTAGCAAGCATACAACTTGATGTTTTTTTTATGGAAATTTTTCAGAATGAAGTTGCTCGAGTCAGTATTGGTGGTATTTCGCCTTAACCAAGCATTTCAAAAACACTGGCAGATTTGTCTTCCTTATCTCTTTTAATTACCAAAAAAGAAATTAAATATAACATTATCAGTAATGACCAATCGTCTCGAATATTGTCGCTTAGAACTATTGCTGTACAATAATCAAACTCAAATTAATGGAAAAAATGCTTAAATTCTGTCTCTAAGTACATGCGATCACCGAGCGTATTTTCTTGTTTGACGAATAGATATTGTTAGTGAACAAGGGCGTATCCAGAATTTTTGTTCACAGGGTCTTTTTTTTTGGGGGGGGGGGTTACAAAAAACATAAACAAAACGCATCAATAAATTTGTTTATATGCATTTTTGCTACATTTTTACGAGTCAGACACAATTTTAGGGCGGGGGTTCAAACCTGGTAACCCCCCTGCATATAACCCCCCTGAAAATGATCTCGATTTCACGTATGTGCATAACTCTGGGGCAACTTCATCTCTTGATTTTAAATTGTGTTCACATTAACCAGTTTCCCTATGCCAGTCACATGTGGATACGTCTATCAGCGCATCTGACCACTTACCAGTTAGTTATGTTTTTCCACCTAATACATCTTCAAACTACAACCCTGATCTACCCAGTGGAATAAAATGGCATCAGAAAGTTATGTGGGATAAAATTAATACCCCCTTTTACCAGCAGGTATGTCACGATATTTTAGCAAGAATTCGCGTCCCTTACAATCTACTTCATAAATCTTCTTCAGTTGCAGCAAGTGATAAACAAGTTCTGATCAATATATACTGTAGCGAAATAGTTCATGCCCTGCAGTGTGCGGAAAAGGCTGCAGTACCGATTTGTCGTGTTCGGATTGGCTCGGAAATACCCCACTGGTCCGATAACTCGGATCTTGTAAATGCCTGTGCGGATGCGAAATTCTGGTTAAGAATGTGGATAGATAATGACCGACCTAGGCATGGTATAGTGAACTCCATCCGATTATCTACTTAGCGAAAATTCGCAAAACCCCTCGCTATACATCGTGCTATGATTACTGAATGTGATAGTAAATATATAAAGCAAGAAACCCGATCGCATGTGCAAATTCCTAAAAAAGAAGAAACGTAAAGAATCAGTTGATGTTCTGCTCAGCGAGAGCGAGTGGGTTAAATATTTTACGAACAAGTTTTCATCGCCTAATGCTGAACTGGAAAATGAATTTTCTATTGAGCTCGATGCGAGTCTTGCGGAATGTGAACGGGAAGTAGGTTTTGTTGTGTCTATTTCGTCAGTCAGTGAGGCACTCTCGAAACTGAAGAAGAAGTTGTCGAGGTGGGTAGATAACCTGTGCGGATTGCATCTGCAAGCGGGAAGTCAGAACCTTGTCGAGCACCTTTGTCTCCTGTACCAAATGATTTTTAATGCTGGGATTGTTCCAGACCTATTCTGCACGGGTGTAATTACTCCTGTATTAAAAAAGGGAAATGACGGAGGGCAGTGTTCTTCTTACCGCCCGATAACTGTCGCGCTTATACTGTGCAAGTTATTTGAATTACTTGTTGTAAATAGGCTTAGTGCTACATGTAACACGCCGAATAACCAATTTGGTTTCAAGTAGAAAATGAGTAGAGAACACGCGCATTATACGATTGCTAATTTGTTCATTGACGCCGATGATTCAAATGCGACTTTGTATTTTGCCGGTCACGATGTCAACCGCGTGTTTGACTCCGGTGTGCACCCTCAGATATTGTTGTCGGCTCGGAAGCGTGGCGTGGATAAGTCTATTATACGGGCACTGAGGAATATGTATAGTAATTTAAAAACGCGTGTAAATGTACCGTGTGTTAATGCTTTAACTCTATCTTCTAGTCTTATATCCGTAGAGAAAGGAATACGCCAAGGAGCACTTACTTCACCACCGATAATCAATAATAGTATTATTTCATCGCAAGAACCGTTTCAGTCTACATGTATCTTTAGAGGTCTCAATGTTTCACTGATCGATTATGCCGACGGCATTTTGAACGCGAGTAGAACACTTATAGGCATCGAAGAGAGTTTCAGTGTTTTGAGTAAGGAGTATGGTAACATAGCTCTTTCTTTCAATCCCCAGAAGAGTGAAGTTCTCGTATTTAATGGCCGCGTTAAAGATAGTGTACCAGTTGATGTTATTTTCGGAATTTATACGATTAAGTCTTCGTCTAATACGATTAATTCTCGTTTCAATGAAGTGCCACTTTAACCGTTTTCTAGTTGTAAGGGTGTATAACGCTTTGGTTTTGCTACTTGTGCTAGCCCTATCTCCGTTTTGGAAAATATTTACCTCGTCTGATCGCCGCAGTATTCGGTCTATTTTCTACAGATATGGCACGTATCTGCTTCGTCTTCCAGTTCGGATGAGGAATTCGAATATATCTCTGAAGTATGGTACAGCCGACCCGCTTATAGCTGTACTAAATCGCCGCGCTCGATTTGCAAAGGCGTTTGAACCAAGCCTCTCTTCATTATATGCCGCAATAACTTAAATTTGTCATTTTTTTTGTCGTAGGAATGTTCTTAATCTTGTTTTTCTGTAGTTGAGTTTTCTTCGGATATTTTGTTGTTATTTGATGTTACTTTTTTTTCTTTTCTTGTACTCCATTTACAACATTTTGTATGTTTAAAAATGGGTAATAAAATAATAATAATAATGAAGTCTGTAATATTTATTCATTTTAGTAAATGTATTAAAATTTTAATTGCCGGCTTAAATGCCACTTTGCTTGATGAAACCACATTTCCTTTAATATTTATCCGCAGAAATGGCTTGGGATTTATTCTGCGTCTTATTTTTATTTATTTTTTCAATTGTCAGTTCGGTCCGACTCATTTGTTCAGTAATGTTAGGTAATAGAGAAGAGAAATTCGAGTAAGATTCAACTATGAACACAGCTCCTCTAATCCTATAAAAATTACAGCTGAATGCTGTCAGAAATGCTAAGGTATAACAACATTGAAAAGGGAGAAATGCCAGCGAAAAAGATCTGAGAAAAAACAATATTAGTAAATTAGTTATATTAGTAGTCTGCAGGAGCGAATTGCCAGCATTTTTATTGGGGGGGGGGGTGCGAGAAGGGTCCATATCTGGACAGTCAAAGGGCATGGGACGCACAATATTTTTTTCTCCACATTATTGGGGGGGGCAACACTTTTTTTTTTTTTTCGCAAAGCAAAATTAACACAATTTCACTTCGATCTTGGGAAGATCAAGGGGAAATAGTTTATAATAGTGAATAGTAAAAATAAAAAAGTACTGAAGCATTCAAAAACAAGTATAACGTATTTCATATAAATCTGGCTATGATTTTATTATAATAAAATTAAGAGTAGCTGCTGTACTCGAAGAGTATGTTTATGAAGCTTTTGCCATTGCCATAGCAAAAGAATTTCATGATTAATAATTACTTTGGAAAAACAGTAATTATGGTCGTCAAAGGTAAATTATAAAGTCAGTCTATCCTTGTTACTTTATTTTTACAATAAAAAAGGAAGTAAATCTTGGTTGCAAATCATCAAACATAAAAGCTGAATAAAATTATGCCTTCCTTAAGTATCTAGCAAAACCCTCGACCATCCTTAAGCTCAAACCCTCGGTAAATTCAATTTTGATCTTTGACTTAGATGTAATACTTTCCAATTCCCGTATCTTCCGTTTTATTTTGTTTTTAACTGTCAATAGCTATTTTCTAACTATCAATCTTTTTTTTCAGGCCCAAAGTCCTCCAAAAGTGGTTTTCTTTTTTTCAAATATTTTAATGCTGGCATCTGTGCCTTGTCGCTTACTTGGACTTCGTGTCTTGGAAGATGGCATTTTGGTTGTTGCTGTTCCTATGGCCTGGTTTTATTTGATGTTCTTTGCTGGGTAAAGTATTTAGCAATTTAATGGAAGGAACTTATTATCAAAATTATCCTTAATATAAAAGAAAGTTAAATTAGGACAGGGTTAATTTAATACAGACCTGGAATTTTTTCAGAAGAGATAAGCATCGATTTTGGATGACAATGGTCAAAAGAAGAGAAGCAGGTCAGAATAAAAGAGCAAGGGAATAAACTAAAAATAAGCAAACAATTTGAAATAGGCTTAAAAAAAGAGATTCAAAATAGAGAAGTGAAACTATTACGACGGCTACTCACAACTTATCGCTCTACATTAGTGTGCTGCTGATAAATCTTTTTTCATACGGTACATATATTTCTTGATGTTTTTTATGCATATATTTCTTTACAAGAAATTGCCACCAAAACTGCTACTGCTTAGGCCATCTAAAACTATCCCAGCAGCAGACGCTTTTATTTCCCCTTGGTTTATGTCAATAAGTTCAAAAATCCTGCAAATATATACAAAATTTATGAAAATGTAAAATCAGGGTTTTGATTAAATAGAATTATTTTTAGAAACAAGATATGGTCACCCCCCTTTTTTTTAAAAGAAACAGTGGATGAAAGCCTGAATCTTTTAAATGGAAGCGTGTAGAGGGGGAAAGGAGAGAGAATAATTAATTTCAAAAAAATTGTATTTTTCACAATTTCACGCAGTTTTCCACTTTTTGTTCATTTCTGGTTTGCCCTAAAGCCCGTATACACTACGCTGGCGTAATTTCGACGGAGACGCTAGGTGTTTCCCCCTCAACCCTTGTAAATACCCTTGAATAATCGTTTTGATTATGGTACCAAAGCATATCGGCCAAAAGTGGTCAAGGAGACAGCACAAGTTGCACTAGGAACTGATCAACAATTATACAATGAGAAATACGCATAAATCATAGCTGTTTTGTCTGTTTGTATGTAAACTTGACTAAACTTATTTTCTTTTAGCCAATAGTATTGTTATATAGCTCCCTTCTATTAGCTTTCTTTTTTATTTTATTTTATTTAATTAAAATTAAAATAGAAGCTTGAAAGAGAAAGCCAAAACATCTAGTTGAAGTCTCAGCCTCAATATATAGGAAGACCAGACTGAAATATACCCCCCCCCCATGATCTTGACCACTTTTTTGCCAATCGTCGTCCATAGACGACAATTAGGGTCCTTTCGAGCTTAGCTCTCTACAGGTGTAGTCAAATAAATGTGTATGTATTTGGGTTAATAATGGCTAAATTTGCACTTTGATACCGGTTTTCAATGTTAATTTTAAATACCAACGACAGCTCAATATTTAGGGACTATTGGCATATGCAAAACCTTGAAAGAAAGTACGTTTTCTATTTATTTTTTTTTTATTCACCTTATTATACATATAAAATTTTATTTAATTTCACTTAGGTAAGAGTAACTGATCTTGTTTGCAGGGCTGTGAAACTAACTGGACCGTTCGTGACCATGATCTACAAAATGATAACAGGAGACATGTTGACATTTGCTATAATATTTGTTGTTATCCTTTTTGGATTTTCTCAGGCATTCTTCTTCCTACACAAGCCACATCCACAGAAAGACCTACTGTTTTTTAGCAACTATCCCACAACATGGATGGCTTTGTTAATGATGACACTTGGAGACTACAATGTAAGTTAATCTGTACTTTTAAGATCCTGTAGCTTGAGGTCAATCTATGACTCACTTCATAGGTCGCGTAGATTAAATTCCTGCGAAAATTGATTTACGTAAAAAATTTCAAACAAGGTGATGCTTTACGGTTATATAAAAACGAGTATCAATTTACCTCCTCCTCTCTCCTTGTTCATTTGAGATTGGTTCAAAGAGCATTATTTTAATCTAAAATTTGATTGAACCAGTTTTTAGCAGTCTCTACTGATCTATTATTTTTAGTTCGAATTCTTTGAATACTTGGGAGAGTCAGAGTGTACGTGTAGGTGAATGTTGATAATAGGGTACTGCTTTATTTCCAATGATTACCAACGTAAAATAACAAATTTCTACCATGGATACTATTGTGATGATCAAATGAAATTTTGGTAACACTTATCCCTAGTCAAGGTGGTGGGAATTCGTAAAAGGGACTAGAACCAATACCTAGTGACACTAACAGTACTCAAGCTTTATCCATAGGATTGTCCTCACCGCCCACCCAACATTACACCTGGTTGGATCCAGCCGCAATTAAACCCTTTCTGAAATGCTCTCGGTAACTTGGCTTATATTTAATCCACAAAAAAAGATATTTAAAAAAATAACTTATATGAATGAAGAAATGAAACCTAAACCAGCTAAAGCCACATCTTGTGATGAAGTGAACTTGAATCAAACAGAAAGTGCCTCAAATAATTTTCTTTTCAATTCTTTTTCTAATATCCTTAAATATAAGCGTAAAGGAAATATTTTCTACATTTTTTTTTTACTATAGTCTATAAAAAAACTACTGCGCAAAGTCCAAGAATCACCTTACATACGAGTATATTTATCTTAACTGTTGAATTTTACTCGTCAAATATGACAGTAACTACTAACTATGTTTCTTGGCTTTTTTTTGAATCCATGGGCCTGATAAAAGTTAAAAATGAATTAGCCTATTTTGTTGTCGGCTGTGTAAAAATGACCTGCTGTTGTAATCAGCTATTTCGTAATCAGCTAACTTCGAACAATTCAAGTGAGCCATATATCGGAATTATGAATATTCATCCTTCTTTTTGTTATCATTGTCCAACAGTATATCAAACAGTTCGTGGTAACGAACTGTAAGTAAGGAGCGACCCGGCTCAATAGTAACCGAAACTCTAAAAAATGAAATTTTGATACCTATAGAAAGTAACAATCTTACCCATTAAAAGTTACGCGCCTGAGAAAATTTGCCTGATTTTCGTAAAAAGGGGGAAAACCCCCTAAAAGTCTTAGAACCTTAATGGAAATCACACCATTAGATTCATCGTATCAGAGAACCCTACTGCAGAGGTTTCAAGCTCCTATCTGCCAAAATTTGGAATTTTGTATTTTTTCACGGATGAGATCACGGATGCGTGTTTATTTGTTTTTTTTCCCAGGGGTGATCCTATCGACCCAGTGGTCCTAGAATACTGTGGGAGGGCTCATTCAAACGGAAATTTAGTGACAAAACTTTTTAAGTGACAAAAAAAGGGACGGCAACTAGGCCCCCTCCCACGCTAATTTTTTTTCACAAAGTCACCCGATCAAAAATTTTGAGATAGCCATTTTGCTCAGCATGGTCGAAAATATAATAAATATGTCTTTTAGGATGACTTAATCCCCCAAAGTCCCCGGGGGGAGGGCTGAAAGTTATGAACTTTGCCCATTCCTTACATATTGTATTGGTTTTTGGGAAGTATACAGACGTTTCAGGCGGGATTTTTTCTGGTAGTGGGGGATAGGGTCGGGGTTTATGTGCGAGGATCTTTCCATGGAGGAAGTTTTTATGGGGGAAGGGACATTGCTATGAAGGGGGCGCCGGATTTCCCATCATTATTTAAAAAAAAACGATCAGAAATTAAATAAAAAAAGAAGTTTTTCAACTGAAAGTAAGAAGCAACATCAAAACTTAAAACGAACAGAAATTATTAAGTATATGATTGGGTTCGTCCACTAGTCAATACCTCGCTCATCAAGCCAAAGATTGCTTAGTACTTTCATAAGAGCTATTTATTCTAATTAACGGCCTTTGTGATTAAGGGGTCATTTTTAAAGAATTGGAACAAGATTCGAACTTTAGCGTAAAGAGCGAGGTATTGACTAGGGGGCGAACTCCCTAATATACGTATTAAAAATATATGAATATAGAAGTTTGTTACGTAAGTTAATTCGTAAGTTACATATATTTATTACTAATAAAAACGTTTGTGAATAAAATAAAACAACTTTCATGAATGCCATTTAACCAAATAAAAGTAAAATTAATATGCAAATTTTGTTTTAATTATTCATGTTCAGTGAGCCAAAATCAAAACCTGCATAAATTCAAAAACGTTCAAAAATTAAATAAAAAAACACGGCCTGTCCCCTCCTCAACGCCTCACTCTTTACGCTAAAGTTAGACTCACAAAGCTATTTTTTAAAACAATAAAAAACTTTAGCGTAAAGAGCGAGGCGTTGAGGAGGGGACAGCCCCTTTTATAGACGGAATCATTTCTGTTCGTTTTAAGTTTTAATGTTGCTCCTTACTTTCAGTTAAAAAAACTTCTTTTTTTTATTTAATTTTAATAAGACTCGAAGAGAAATAACAGTTCAACCTCAACGGATCTTAAAAACCAGAAATTAAAAGAGTCACTGGGTTTTTCTACTAGGTCTGGACTATGGCCAAGGCTTTTGAAAATCAGTCTTCAAAACCTTGGTGACATATAATTAGCCCGGCCAACTAAAATGGGACTAGGACCAAATTAGATGATAGGCAGTATCCACGAGTCACAAGAAAAACATAGGATGCCTATTTCATTTCAATTCTATGTTTTCTAAAATTTGACAAATCTCAATATAGTTGTCAGTTAATTTGACAGAAAATATTATCAAAAATGATCGGACCAAAAAATGCATTCAGTCCATTAAAAAAAAAAAAACTTTTATAAGTTTCATATATATATTTGTTTGTTCTAAGCTAAAAGGCAACTAAAAATTAAAGGATTTGTCCTATTTCTGTTTTACTTATCTCTTGTTTGTAGGTCGAATAGGCAGTTAAAATAAAACTGCTAAAAAGGTTGATATAAAAACCTAAAATTAAAGAGTACACAACATCATGGCCGTATCCAGGGGAGGGGTCAGGTTTGACCGCCCCATGGAATTTTTGCCGAACTCGTAAAAACATAACAAAAATGCATGTAGACAAATTCTGGATACATTTTTTGAATTTTTTATGTAGAACACCCCCCTCCCCCTCCAAAAAAAGAAAAAATTCTCCCCTGAGCAAAAATCTTTGATATGCCCTTGTACAAAATACTAACTAAGTTTAAGTAATGTGTATTTTTAGTACAGTGCTTTCAACGAGACAATCGAGCCACCTTTGACAAAAATCATCTTTGCCATTTTCATGGTTCTTGTGCCGATTCTATTGCTGAACATGTTGATCGCTTCCATGGGCAATACTTATTCAATAGTTTCAGAACGCTCAGAAAAAGAGTGGGTGAAACAGGTAAGGTTCCTATATATCTTTGTATGTATAAATACATAATATATCTAGTGAATAAATCGGGTGAAATCGAAGGTGAAAAAGAAGGGAGTTGTGAAGGGACTTCCTATTTTTTTTTATAGTCTGAATTTTGAAGCTCTCCTCTCAAAATTTCTTGCTTTTTTTCTTTTGAAATAAAATTCCTCTCTCTATAAGAAAATATAACAATTGAAATAAGAAAAATATTTTTGAATGAAAATCAAGCGCACTAAAACTTATAACATACAGAAAATATCCAGTATATGAGGCAGGTTGCCATAAGATAAACGCTTTAATAGGTGATAGAACATAAGATAAACGTTTCAATAGATAATAGAACATAGATAAACGTTTCGCGCCGAGAATTAGGAATTTAAAGGGAAAACAGTTCCCTTATACACATGGTAATTTTGATCATTCGAAGTTTTAACATCGCTCTTTCACTCCAGTTTTTTTTTTCAATTTCTGTTTGTTTTAATATCAGGCTCAAGGTCATCTGGAATTTGGGGGAGAGAGTTGTACTCCTCTATCGCAATCTTTACACTTAGGTTAAAATTTAGCATAAAGAATGCTTTGAAATCACTGCAGAAAAGGGTGCACCCCCCCCCCATTTTGTTAAGGTGAGGAGAGACTCTGAAATTTTCAAAATTTATTTTGTAATCGTGATATCAAGTGTCTTTAAGGAGGAATGGAGGTCAGAGAAACTTTAATTTTAAGTGATACCCCTTCCTCTCCTCCTACCTCTGTGCAGGCTAGTATACAAGTGTGATTCTTAATTTCTAAAAGACTGATATTGTACAATAAGAAAGGGGCTACCACCCCCTCATTACCCGTGCTGTACACTTAGTCCAAACATTTTCTTCCAAATGAAGGGAGGCTAAGGGATAAATACCCCCCCATAGTCATCTGAAGGACCTCTTGCAAACGATGCATGACTTTTTAAGGCTTTATGCACACCTTTCCCTACAAAAAGATCTACTGATCCCATTAGTAATGGGCTAAATAGTAACCGAAACTCTAAAAAACAGAGTTATGGTAACATTAGATGCATCAAAAGAAATTAGTTTTTATTCCAGTTCCAAATATTTTAAGTTCATAAAGTTTAATGTTACCCATCAAAAGTTACGAGCCTGAGAGAATTTGTACGATTTTCGAAAAAGAGGAGAAACACCCCCAAAACTCTAGTGGTCTTAATGAAATTCACACCATCAGATTCATCGTATCAGAAAACCCAAACATAGAGGTTTCATGCTCCTTAATACATTTTCTCCACTGGTGATCCTACCAAGCCAGTGATCCAAGAAGATCGAGAGAGGGCTCTTCTGTTCGGAAATCAAAGGCTCTAGTGCCCTTTCTAAGTTACCAAAGACATTGGAGGACAATTTTCCCAGCTCCCACACCTCTTTATTACCCAAAGTCGTCGATCAAAATTTTGTGATAGCCATTTTGTTCAGCATAGTTGAAAGTTTCAATAACTATGTCTTTGAGGATAACATGACACCCCACATCCCCTGGGGAAAGGGTTGTAAGTTACGGAATTTTCCCGTTAATTACGTGTAGTATTTGTTATTGGCAAGTATAGAGCCAATTTGTTTGGGGGGGG
>JAQQPU010015182.1:0-21613 GCA_029168905.1 Artemia sp. Kazakhstan ARC1039
TTCTATCAGATTTCTGTCCTAGGTAAATATTGAGTGGTTGGCCACTTCTGAAGGAAACATGCTAATAAAAGAAGCACCATCTGATTCCTTTTTTATACTTTTTCCAAATATCATGGTTAATTTTCTGACGATAGATCCCCCCCCCCCCGATGATCCAAGATGATAGTCCTATTTCTCCATTAGTTGAACTCTGTGATATGTCATAGGCTTTATGTTAAAATGGGTTTCTGAAATATTGGCAAAATTTAGTTTTGCCTGCAATTGATTGTAATATTGGATAAAAATATATCATTTGAAACGATATTAAGAAGTAAATAATAATGGAAGGAAAAGTGATAATCTGATTAGGAGAAAGATGCTGCATATTTTAAAGTAAGAAAATCATTGGTTCAACATTTTTGTTTAGGTATTAGTTTTGCAGTTCCACTCCACATAAGGAAATATGATAAAAAAGTTCTTATAAAAATCAAGAATCATTTCATGAAAATAGTTAGTGTAGTTACAGCTAGTGCTGCAACAAATTTATGCTACATTTTAAAGCATCCTAAACACTAAGTACAATTTATCAAACCAGTATAACAAGGAACAAATGAATAACTGAAACAATTAGTTCTGCAGTTCAGCTTGTTCTTCTGGCGTGTGTTTTGTTTGACTGCTGTGGCGAAGAGTAGGAGAGAACTGAATTTACCATTTGAAAGCATGGAGTGTTCAAAGTTACACATCAGATGGTACCTGCATTCTTTAAAGATTAAAATGACCAAAATGATTGACTGTCTTGGGCCTCCTGAAAGGTAATCAGGTAATATTTCTTTCTATAAGATGTCTGTCCTAGGTAAATAGTGTGTGGTTGGTCACTTCTGAAGGAAACGTACTACTAAAAGAAGTACCATCTGGTTATTTGTTTATAGTTTTTTGACAATAGATCACCCCTGATGATCCAAGATGATAGCACTATTTCTCCATTAGTTGAACTTTGTGATATGTCATAGGCCTTTTTTTAAAATGGGTATCTGAAATATTGACAAAATTTAGTTTTGACTGCAATTGATTGTAATATTGGATAAAAATGTATCAATTGAAACGATATTAAAAAGTATATAACAATGGAAGGAAAAGTGATAATCTGATTAGTAAAAAGATGCTGTATATTTTAAAGTAAGAAAATCATCGGTTCAACATTTTTGTTTAGGTATCAGTTTTGCAGGTCCACTCCGAATAATTGAAACAATTAGTTCGAATAATTGAAACAGTTCAGCTTGTTCTTCTGGCGTGTGTTTGGTTGACTGTTGTGGCGAGGAGTAGTAGAGAACTGTATTTATCACTTGAAAGCATGGAGTGTCCAAAGTTACAGATCAGATGGTACTTGCATTCTTTAAAGATTAAGATTTGTGGAGCTGCAAGGGCAGATTTGTAAGTGACACACTTGGTTTTTAGGATGAATTTTAAGGCTCTTTTTTGCACTCTTTCAATTTTGTTGTTGAGGTAGTCAATGTTATGGTCACCAAACTGGGCATGTGTATTCAAGCAAAGGGCAAACATAACACTTGTACACAAATATTAATTGCTTTACAGGAAACCCTAATCAATGCAATGTGGTTAAGGATCGCAGCGCGTTACTTGCCCTTTCTTTCAAGGTTTGTAACGTGTGGGCTAAATGAACAATTATTGCTGAATGTCATACCAAGGACAACTGTAGTTGAAATGGTAGGGTACAAGGGGTCAGAGCAAGTAACTTCTCTTTTCAGAGGATTGAAGCACATCATTATTGGTCTTATTAATGTTAATCTGATGCCTATTTGAACTGCAATGACCTTTAAATTGGTCTTTCAGGTCACTTTCAAACTGGGGGATTCCTTGACTTTCAATGATAAAATAAGATAAGGTAATATTTATTTCCAAAAGGCTATCACAAGCTATAATAGAGCCGAATTCGCTTCATATGTCGAAAAGAACAGAAAAAGCCAAACAAACAATACAGCAAGAAAAGAAACACAAATCAAGCATAAAAATGGTCAATAAAAATTTAACGCAAAAAAAAGTCCAAGAACTAAAATGAACCTAGTGCGAATAATGGCAAAAATAGAAACAGAAAGGGTGGGGGATAAAACAAAATCACAGGCAAGAAGAAAAACATTGCCGAATGTGTAATCAAAGTCAAATATCGTAAAAAAAATTATTCAAGCCAAATTAACTGTCAAAAAGAAATATTTACAATTAAAGAAAGGATTACAATTAAAGGTCAAAAATGAAATATAGCATAAATAAATATCGCAAAAGGACAAAATAAAAGTGGCCAAAGATAAAGAGAAAAAAATGACACATGATTATTGTCAGCCTATACCAACAACTAAAATAAGGGACGGATGAGTTAATTTTGGTGCAGGACATAGTTCAGGAATTATCTAGGCACTCCACAATAGAGGGAATAAAACTTTTCCGGAACCTCTCAGTAACTGTGTGGATCGATGTATATAATGGAATTGCTAAGGAAGCTCAGCGAGGGAGTCGGGGTCTAATGAGGTCGTGTAAATCAGGAAAGATGTCCTCAGTACGAGGATTAGATATTGCGGATTTAGCAAAACGCACACAAATTTGTTCTCTCCTTTCTTTTAACGTGGTAATACGTGTGGATTTAAGGAGGAAGGAGTATGGAATTTTGCTCTCTTTGTAGATGATCCTGGGTGAACGCTTTTGGACCGACTCAATTTTGTCGCTAAGTTCGCTTGAAAGATACGAATGCCAGACCGGACATGCATATTCTAATAGCGGCATTATAAGTGATAAATAAACACGAACGGAATGCATCTTAGGGCAATTAAATTTGTCTAAAAGTTTTAACATACATAATGAAACATTTGCTTGTTTAACAATATTAATTAAAAAAAAAACTTTTTCCACAAAATAAGTTTTCAAAGAAAAGCAAAGAACTCCATTAAACGAAAAATGAGCAAAAATAAAATCAAATAATCTACCAAGCGTGAAACTAACACATATCAACATCGATAAATAAATGAAACCCAAAACGAACAGAAATTACAATAAATAACCGAGTCAAACTCAAAACGAGCAGAAATTAACATAAGTTGGGCTCAAAACCCCAATACCTTCCCAAGGCCAGAACATAATTTGCATTTTACTGAAAAAATATAAGTGTTTTTACTTTTATAACTTTAATAAATCAAATAATATTAACATGTTGATCACTAAACATCAGTATATGTATATTAAACTGACCATGCATATTCACTTGTATTTTTTTTTAGTAAAGTGCAAATTATGTTCTGGCCATGGGAAGGCATAGGGGTTTTGAGCCCAACTTATGTTAACTTATTTTGTGGAAAAAGTTTTTTCAATTAATGTCATGAAGGCATGTATGGTTCTTATGATAGGAACGTCCGTGTAATTTGTGTTCGTTTTATATTGACATAGTCTTTTCAAGGAAAAAGAAAATAATACTTTAAATATTTTCGTTTTTTTTAAGAATTTGTAGTTTGGCCTGCTATTTGTAAACTTAAACCCAACTTGATTAAAAAATCAAATATTATTAATAAATCAGATGTATTTTAAACGTTGATGTTTTTATTTCCGAAAACTATAACCCAACTTTATTAAAAAATCAAATATTATTGATGTATGTTTTATGTCATTCTAAGACATGTAAAAAAAAGTAAAAAAAATATATCATGTTAAAAAATAGCAAAAAAACTTCCAAAAAAAAGAATAAAAAAAACTGATGCTTATATTTTATCAATTTTATCCGATGTATTTGACAAATAAGATGATGATAAAAATTATTCACTCTAATACTTACATTTTGTTAATATTATCCAATGCATCTGAGAAAGGATGTTGATAAAGAATTTATTTAGAGTAGAGTAGAATATTTTTATTTATAACATGTACATAAAAAAATGTCACAAAACAGCGCACATGCCTAGTGGCATACTTTAGCGCTGAAAATATTGCCAACGAAAAGACACAGCCATTTTCTAACTAAATTTTACAACAACGAAAAAGAAAACCCTAATGAACAAAATGCTTAGCATGTCATAAGATATTTCTTCACCAGTCTTACAAAATGTCGCTTGTTGCTGCATTCCCGAACTGATGCTGGAATTGAGTTCCAGATTTTTGGGCCAATGTGACGGATGCTGAATCCCGCTCTCGATGTCGGGCGAATTTCGCACGAAAAGTCTGAACGATGCGTAGTAGGATAATTATGAAATTGAGAATTAGTTGAGAAAATGCCGGAGAAATTTACAGGTAAATTACTATATTGATAATCATGACAAATACTAGAGATAGAAATTAGATGAAGTTGGTCCAAAGAGAAAATTCCTGAAGTCCCATATAGGTGTCTAACTGAAGTTCTGCAATCAACATTAAAAAGAATCCTCATTGCTTTATTCTGAAGTGTTTGGAGAGATTTGAAAACAGACGGAAAGGTAGATGCCCAAACCAAAATGCAATAGAGAAAATATGGGTGGACGAAAGAATAATAAATAGATTTTAGAATAGCTTTAGGAAAGAAGTGACGAAGACGAGTTAGCATGCCAATATTTCGGGAAATTTTTAACGACAGTGTTTTTACATATTTATGAAACGACAAATTTTCATCTAAAATAATCCCAAGATATTTGAACTGATCTACCCGTCTTAATTCAAGACTATTTAAGAAAAGAGAGAAGGTATCTGACACTACTGATCCAGTTCGCGAAAATAACATATATTGGCAATTCTTTCATTAAGATCTAGTATATTCCTTGAATACCAATCAGATACAGTTAGTAACGTACTTCCGAGGTTCTGGAAAAGAACTGATAGGTCCCGGTGAGAAGCAAAAATTACTACATCATCAGCAAACATTATAATTTTACAAA
Source organism: Artemia sp. Kazakhstan ARC1039 (assembly GCA_029168905.1). Lineage (NCBI taxonomy): Eukaryota > Metazoa > Arthropoda > Branchiopoda > Anostraca > Artemiidae > Artemia > Artemia sp. Kazakhstan ARC1039. Next base: position 4,881 of record JAQQPU010015182.1, read on the forward strand.
GAGGCAAAACTTCTGGGAAATCATTTATAAAAAGAATAAATAGAATAGGCCCAAGAACAGAGCCCTGAGGCACTCCGTAATTAATTGGAAAAGTTTCGGAACGGAGATCACGAGATTTATCAACACAATCTAGTCGTCTCCCAGAAAGGTAAGATGGAAAAAATTTAACAGCTTGTGTTGAAAACCCATAAGACTTTAGTTTAAAAAGAAGCAACGAATGATTTACGGTGTCAAACGCCTTTGCGACATCAAGAAAAATCGCCAACGCGTGTTGACCATCATCTAGTGAATCATTCATATTTAGTAAAAGCTCATGAATTGCCAGTTCAGTTGACTTTCCTTTTGTAAGACCATATTGAGACGTGTGTAAAATCTTACTATCAAATAAATATTTTTGTAATTGACTATTTGCAAGTTTTTCCAAAATTTTGCTGAAAACCGAAAGTAGGAAATGCCTCTATAATCTGAAGGGTCAGTTGAACTCCCAGGTTTAGGTAATGCTATAACATTTGCTTTTTTTAAAAGCTCAGGAAAAACCCCATACATAAGTGATAGAATAAAAATATGTGCCAACGAAGGTGAAATTCAATCTAATACATAGATTCTCTCAATATTATCCGACATATCCGACAAATGATATCGATAAAGAATGTTGATAAAGAGTTTGTTCACTTTGATAGTTAAATTTTGCCAGTGTTAACAAACGTATTTGACAAAAGACATTTATAAAGAATTTATTCACTCTGATACTTAGATTTAGTCAATTTTATCCAATGTATCTGACAAAGATGTTGATAGAAAAAATTGATTCACTCTGATAGTTAGATTTTATCAATGTTATCCCATGTACCTGACAATAGATGTTGATACAGAACTTCATCACTCCGACACTTATGTTTTGATAATGTTAACCCACATATCTGACAAAGGATGTTGATATATAATTTATTCACTCTGATACTTAGATGCTATCAATTTTATCCTGACCTATCCGACAAAAGGTGTTGATAAAGAATTTATTCATTCTGATACTTAGATTTTCCCCATGTTAACCTATCTATCCGACATATGATGTATGCAAATTCCTTTTCTTACATCCCCGATGTTTCAATAGACATTCTAAACGTTTGGTATGGTAGCATACTCAAAAAATAATGAACACATAACAATCTAATGCCTAATATATTTTTAATGAAATAATGTCATGTAGGATATTACTACAAAAAATATATTATTATACATTATCAATATCAATGAACAACTTTGGACATTTTGAATCTGTTCCATAAAATAGTTCACCATGTCCTCTCTTGATACTGTAGCTATTGTCTTCTCTTAGTTCGTAATCAGTAGAATAATCATTATTCCATTTTGAGTCATACACATTTTTTACTGGTGTGTCATTGACATGCTCAATAGGCATTTCGTCTTTGGTATTATTTGGCTCATTGACCGTTTGATCAATGATGTTAGTAACGTTTGCTGGTACTTTGTTTTTCATCGATTCATCTTTATATTCCTTAGTGATATTTTGTGCCAATGCCCTTTTTATTTTTCTGGCAATTTCACTGTCTATTATCACATTATTTTTACACAGGTAACAGTTCCGGCACGTACACAAGATATGGTTATTGAAATTAGAAGAGTAGGCCTTTCTTTTCCCCTTTGCTTTCATTTGAATGCTAATAACTAAAAGATGACGATAGGTTCTATCAAAAGGTAGCATGTTACCAGAAGCACTAGCAAGAAGATACCCCTCTTCATCAACCATTATTTTTATGTTAGCGTTCTCTTTGAGTACTAAATTCTCTGGAAATGATACTTTCCCATATCCACCATTTGTAAAATGGAATTTTTTTGGTACTCCAAATAAATTTAATTTCTGACTGTCATGACAAAGCACGCATACGTTTCCGATAGTGCTACCACTTGTACTTGTTTCATAGTTCAAATACTTCTACATGTCAGCATTCAATGCTACAATAACACTATCGTGTGAACAAACTTTCTTAAAATGCTTCATCTTCACTTTTTTAAAGATATGAATTACGTGTTTATCCTTCAACAGCGTAAAAAATACTGATTTAATACATGTAATAAACTAGCTAGTGTCGATAACCTGTCATAGAGTGCCAGTGGGAAGGCCGCCTCATGTCTATGAGCAAGCATGGAGAACGATTGGTAGACCCGCAAGCATATTTCATGTCATTTTAAGATACGTAAAAAAAAAGTTGAATAATTTCAGTCCAAAAAAAATTCAGTCCAAAAAAGTGCTACTACAAACATTATTTTTCTAATAGTAAAAGTCACGACTAAAATATCTATATCATTCTCATTTTGAATTTGGAAAATATTAAATGTGAATTTCTTATGTTTTAAGTATGTTTTATCTCATTCGAAGACATGTAAAAAAATTTAAAAAAATACCATGTTAAAAAATAGTAAAAAACAAAAAAAGTAAAAAATGGGGGGAAGGGGCCCAAAAAGTTAGAGGGAGGGGGCCCCTTGGAGGTTGGGGATAGGGGACCTTTGGAGGTTGAGGTCCTTGGTGGTTAGGGTCATTGATGATTGCGATCCTTGATGCTTCATACTAATAATCATCTCACTACTTGATGTCTAAGGATTTTTAAGGATTGTTCTGAATTTCTTTATTAAAATTCTTTTCTTGGCATCTATATCTGTATTAGTATCAACTTTTTAGTATACTAATATGTTATAGCATATTTTATATTGACAACACTGTTCAAATGGTACTTGTGTATTATACAGAACACATCCGAGAAGTAAAGCTAGGTTAAGTCACAAGGTCATTTTTTCATCGTTAACCATTCCCATAGATTGATGTTATTCCAAATTTATAATAAATTACTTATGAGTTAGCAACCCCTTCGGGCTTACCTTAACTGGTAATCAGTTTAATCCTTTTTTACCACCTTCATACAATCCAATTAAAAATGTTTTCTAGCTCTGTTTCACCCCTATTATTCAATCACCAATTAAGATCATTCATTGCAGTTATCCAAATGCTATACCTTTTTTTGCAAATTGAGTTAGTTTACGCAATGACTTTTTATCATTATTAGATACCACTAATAATGTAAACGACACTGGACGAAAAAGCAAAAACTTCAAAAAAAGTATACAAAATGGGGGAAGGGGCCCAAAAAGTTGGAGGGAGGGGCCCCTTGGAGGTTGAGGATAGGGGACCTTTGAATGTTGAGGTCCTTGATGGTTCGGGTCATTGATGGTTGTGATCCTTGATGGATCGTACTCATAATCGTCTCACTACTTGATTTCTAAGGATTTCTAAAGATTGTTCTGAATTTCTTTATTACAATTCTTTTCTTGGCATCTACAATTCCATTAGTATCAAGTTTTTAGTATACTACAATCTTGAGCATATTTTATATTGACAACACTGTTCAAATGGTACTTGTGTATTATACAGAACACATCCGAGAAGTGAAGGTAGGTCAAGTCACAATGTCATCTTGTCATCGTTAATTATTTCCATGGATTGATGCTAACGATGCTATTCCGAGTTTATAATAAATTGCCTATGAGCTAGCAATCCCTTCGGGGTTACCTTAACTGATAAGCAGTTTAACCCTTTTTTACCACCTTCATACAATCCAATTTAAAATGTTATCTAGCTCTGTTTCACTCCTATTATTCAATCACCAATTAAGATCATTTATTGCATAGTTATGCAAATACTATACCTATTTCCCAAATTGAAGTAGTTTACGCAATGATACAACTTTTTATCATTATTAGATACCTTTTTTCGCAAATTGAGTTAATTTACGCAATGATACAGCTTATTATCATTATTAGATACCTTTTTTCGCAAATTGAGTTAGTTTACGCAAATGTTATAACTTTAAACTTAAAAACAATTCTGACTGTAGCATCCCATTCCTCATTCTTTAATTACCAGCGACGCATTCCTAAGCAAACCAGTCTTGACTAAAGGCAATGGTCCAGAAAATAGGTGTTGCCTCAGAAACCAGTCTGGTTGCATTACACAATCTCGTCCCTGAATATCTAGTTCCAAATATAACATGCACGATGACTTTATAGGTCCATAATATAGAGGAACTGGTCGCTTTATACCATCTAGCTCTGTGGTACTAGATAGCATTATACTAACAATCACCAAGTTGATTATCATTGGAAAAGTTGAATTTTCTTTATTAGAAATAAGGTGGGTAGCCTCGATTGGTTGGGCCACTTCTGGTTCGTTATCAATGATATTAATCTTGTCATTTTCAACCACTGACGCTGGGCATTGTATGCATAACCAATTAGGGTTTTTAAGGTGATTACTTTTTGTTATGACAGCACTAGCAGGGTGCAACCAAGCATTGCACTTAGAACACTGGAAAGACCCAGTTCCGCATTTTCTGCAGCATTTGTTACAAGGATAGGACATTCTAGGCTAAGAAACAAAAACGAGACAGACCTTGAATTGGAAGCTATATCTTCAACTAAAACCTGGTCGCTTAAGCCAGGATTAGCACTGGTACTTGCTAGAGAAGAGTTCACAGGGATGATCCTTTTATTTCAGCAGGGTTGACAAATTATCCACAAATTTGAGTCTTTTATCAGTCGAGTCTTTTATAGTCGAGTGCCAAAAGTTATTTCTGCCTACTCTGAGTCAAGATCTTTGGGAAAAAGTGCATAGACCCACTGATATTGATGTTTCATGAAGTCTATTATCAGTAGTAGAATAGCCTTTCTACAGCCCATCTATTTAGGATTTTGCAAAGCTGTGATGTGGTATATTAAATTGAACACCTAACAATAGTCAGCCAGAAGCACATCAATTTTAGTACCTCCTTTGTCTACCCATTCAGTAATTAGATGGTAGAGCCACACTAAGCAGTGAGTTGTAATACTACCTTTAATGCGTCTGTACTGGTAAGGGTCAAGGCAAAGGCTTATTTGCAACAAGAGTTGCAAATAAAATTATAAAACACTCACTCTTAAACTTGCATTCAAAGTGTCAACATCAGTATTGGATATTACACGGACATTAATAATTCAGTAAGTTGTAGTGAACAAAATAACATTTCGCAATAGGGATTAGTGACGTATAATCCTGACATACTTATATATTGTCGATACCTGGTTAGTGAGAAGATTTATATAAAAACTGATAATTATTGGCTTGGATATAGACTTTCCTTTTGGACATACGATTGATAATATTGCTCGTGCTAATGAAATATAACAAGCTCGAATTTGGACTTATATCAGTTAAATGGATGAATGCAGCAATGCTGATCTTGTGTGGAATCCGCTATTGAACTATATTTCCTGATCATTAGCGTGTGGTTTGAAAACAGATGTTTATGTTAATAGAGCGGTAGAGTTCTTCACCCGTGAGTCTATTCTTGAAGCAAAGAAAATACTGTGGACTTTCTACGAGAGATTGGGATACGAGGACAGAATGCGAACAGCTAACAAGGATTCTGAAAATGTGCTGGATTTAGCAAAGGCTGTCTATCGGTGTTCTAAAAATAAGAAAACTTTGCCGAAATTTGTCATTTATGAGCCTGAGGAAGTACCCCAGTGCGCCGATGCAGTTGGTGCATGTACTATTACTTTACTTTGCATGTACTATAACTATTACTTTGAATCAGCCTTCAACTCCTTTGCCCTACTCAGTCGTAGTGAAAAACCCTCCCAAGTCCCTTGAAACTCCAGATGCCCGTAAGGACTTTATTCTGTCAACATGTGGAAAGGTAAGTGATGATATAGTTGATTTGAAGAGAAATAAAGACGAATGGAAAGTAATGGTCAAGTCAAAGGACTCGGCTGAAAAGATTGCAAATGCCATGAAAATAGGAAATAGTTCACTAGAAACCAGCGTAAAATCGAAGAGGTTTTCTGGAATTGTGCGTTTTGTTCCAGAGGAGTTTGAGGCGGCAGATGTAGCTAATCTGATCACAACATGTGAAAAGGCTGAACAGATCGGTAAGTCCCAGACATTCAGACTTTATTTCCCGTCAAAAGACGCTTTGGAAGCAAGCATGAAAGATCCTCCGAAGATCGGTTTTGAACGTTTACGTGTTGAAGAATTTCACTTCTTACCACGCCGTTGCTACAAATGCCACCTTATAGGCCATATAGCGACCAATTGTCCTAATGCCGAGATATGTTCTCAGTGCGCAAGTAGTGACCATAAAAGTAGTAAGGAGCAGCCGTTCATTCAGAAAAAACATTGTGTTGCATGCAAAGTCTCAGGTCACTCATGCTATTCAGTATCCTGCCCAAATAATCGGAAATCAAGCTCAGAGCAAAACAGATCTCACTCCTTGGAATGACCACTGAAAGACTTATCTCCGTTATGTCGTGGAATATTAATGGTGGGGTTCTTGATAAACTACCAGCTTTGAAGAACCTATGTGAATCTTACAGCGTGATTTGTTTACAGGAGCACTTTTTGACTGATATGAACTCTCAGCTTTTGTGCCTTTCTTCTAGTGTAACAGTACATTTATCCTCAGCTAAAAGACTTAAAGCAAAAGGAAGGCCAAGCGGCGGTCTAGCCGTCTTGAAAACTTGCCAATCAAGACTGCTTGAAATGTGTGATTGCTATCTTGCCATAACAGTTGATGATCTTATCATAGTTTATCTCTATCTTCCATTAAATTACAGAGATGTAGTTTCTGAAAGAAAATTTGCTATTGCTTGTAGAAAACTAGCCAAATTGTTAAAAAGGATCAAAAAGATGAATAAAAAGTGTATGCTTATTGGAGACTTTAATTGTGACTTACTCCAGAATTCAAGTGCAAGAACTGAAACTTTTCTTTCTATTTTGCCGACCGGCTACACGGTCATTCCGAAAAAAAAATTATACGTTTATCTCCTTTATGGAAGTACGTCTAACCTTGACCATGCAGTATTTCTCCATCCTCCCAATTCAGATCTAATGGTTGAAGTCGGTCTGGAAGGTGAATATAGTGATCATATCCCACTGTCCCTCTCAATTCCCAGAAGTTGTATTCATTCTTCTGAACTTGGTAAAAGAAAACCAAAATCTTCCGAAAAACAAAAATTATACGTTTATCTCCTTTATGGAAGTACGTCTAACCTTGACCATGCAGTATTTCTCTATCCTCCCAATTCAGATCTAATGGTTGAAGTCGGTCTGGAAGGTGAATATAGTGATCATATCCCACTGTCCCTCTCAATTCCCAGAAGTGGTATTCATTCTTCTGAACTTGGTAAAAGAAAGCCAAAATCTTTTCATCTTAAATATTGGGATAAGATTGATAAGGATATCTTCCAAGCGGAGTGCGACCGCAAATTAGATAAAATTCGAGTTCCGTTTCAGCTCCTTCAGCGGCAGCCTGAGATGGACCACTCTGCGATACGGATTGAGCTGAATTTTTACTGTGCACAGATTACCCACGCTCTAAAAATAGCTGAGATGTACGCTGTCCCTATAAGAAAGTGTAGACCGGGCACCAAGAAGTTTGGATGGTCTAGAAACGAAAGCCTTAAAGCCGCATGTCAATCCTCGAAGTTCTGGCTACGTTTGTGGAATGAGTGTGAAAAACCTAAAAATGGAATTGTTAATACCTTGCGGCTACTTACAAAGCGGCGTTTTCAGAAGGAGCTCAAATCCCACCGAGTTGCTCAAAGTATTGCAGTTGCCGAATTGATATCAAATGACCCAAATAAGTAATGGAAGACTCGTTCGGCTAATAATAAAACTAGGGAAAATATAGCTACTATCAGTGAGATACAATGGTATTCGTATTTTATTAATCAGTTTGCTGAACCTGATGCTAAAAAATGTGAGAAATTTGAAAGTGAAATAAATGATCGACTGTTTAATCTCGGACCGAGTGCCTTTGTAGTTAGTACCAAAGACTTGAGTGAAGTTATACGAAAGCTTAAAAAGAAAAAATCAATGGGTTGTGATGGTATATGTGCCCTTCATTTTCAAAATGCGTCTGATCAGCTGATTTGTCATCTTTCGTTGCTTTACCAAATGGTTTTTTGCAGTAGTGTAGTCCCGGATTCTTTTTGTTTACGTCTCATTTCACCGATCCTTAAAAAAGGGAAGAATCCATATGAGTGTTCGTCGTACCGACCCATAACTGTTTCAAGTGTATTTGCTAAGATTTTTGAATTGCTTATAATTAATAGTCTACGTTCTACTTGTTATACGCCTCCTTATCAGTTCGGATTCCAGCCTAAGCTGGGATGTTTCCATGCTCTAAAATGTTTGTGTAATTTATTGATTGATGCAGATGAGTCCGATGGGACCCTAGCCCTTGGAACGTATGATGTTAGTAAAGCGATTGACTGGCGATTGACCCCCCCCCCCATTTCAAATTTAAAATGCTGCAAATAAAAGTGATATTATTATTTTAAGTGTGTGTGTATATTCTAATAAATGCTGTATTTTTTATAAATAAATTAAAAAAAAGTATATTTATTAAAGTGTTTTTTTTCTAGTGCTTATGTAAATGCTGTATTTTTTATTATAAATAAATTAAAAAAAGTGTATTTTTTCATGTTTAATGTGCTTTTTTCATGTTCAATGTAGTATTTTTTAAATGTTGTTACTTTTATGTGTATAATAAAAGAAAATATGATTCTTTATTCGTTTTCTCATTATTCTTGAATGGAGTAGTAGTAGTAGGGAAATTATTTAGTCATTAGACAAGTATAGTCTACAGTTAGTTGTCTAGGTGAACTGTTGAAGGGAACATGTATCAATTTAAAACACCATTCAGATCGTTTCTGTGTGGGCCGTCAGCAGGCAAAACAACACTCTTAACTAAAATAATTAAAAATTGCGATAAAATGTTTGTGGAAAAGACGAAAAAAATCTACTATTGTTACAGTATTTGGCAGGAGTCATACGATAAAATAAAAGTAATTGGCACGGCGGGATTGGTGCAGATACAATTCATACAAGGACTTGATGTTTTCAGCATTATTGAACCAAACTCTTGGCTGATTATTGACGAAAATTTTTTTTTAAAGGGGAATTACTTGTGGTCCACAGAACTTTTCAAAGTGTTAAAAATCCTAGACACTAAACCCATAACTTATCGTTTGCGCGATGCCAAAGATGAAGAGATTCTCGGCAGCTTTTATGACTATGAACTACAAAAAGTTAAAACTAATAGTGAAATCTATCAAACTGAAAAGACATTAAAGACTCGTACTCACATGGGTAAGAAATAGTTACTTGTTCGGTGGCTAGGATACAACTCTGATTTTGATTCTTGGATCGGTGTTGAAAATATTGACAATGCCCAATGATTTCTACGTAACATTTATGTCCAACGTTTCCGATCCCCTCTACAACGACTCGAATAAGACAAGTGATTTTTGGACGAAACTCTCCCCCGCCATCAAATTTGACGGTGCGTATGAAGTGGCTCTTGTCGACTGTATTCTCAAAAATACCTATGACATACTGTGAAAGGATCGTGTGTATGATCTAAAAGTTATACCATTCAATTGGTCACTCTTTGTCGAATATGAATGGGTTGAAGCACTTGAATCTAGTGAATATATATTGAATACGATAATATGACAGATTTGTGTCGTACAATCAATAGAAAAATCTAATATCGTAGGAATGGTACATTCCATTTTAATTATTCATTCGAACACGACAGGATTTAAATTACCTCACCTGTTGACACTGAAATAATTATTCTCAATGATAATCTGAGAGAAGTTCTTGGCTTTAAACAGAATATGATCAATGGGGAAAATGCTGGCACCGTTTACGGGATGGATCAAGTTATTTTTGCTGATTATCCACCTGGTTTCGCCTCGGACTCTTGCATATTTCTCTGTGCATCCTTTGTGGAAACAGCGAGAGTTGGTAATTCAAATGTCCCCCTCCTGTGTGTTCTTGAACGAAAAACAACTCATGAACTTGTTCATCACTATAATATAAAGCATCTTCAGTATGTTCCTGTAAACACTTCGTATTTGGAACTCTGTCAGTTAACACTAAGAAGTGAATTGGGTGATCCTCTAGCAATAACCAAAGGCTTAGCAGTGATTACATGTCATTTTCGACCCATTTTCGGAGACACAATCACCTAAAATGAACAATAGAAGAATTACATTTTTCTGTCCCGATATCGATTGCTATGTTGGTGCACTGAGTCCACGTCAAATAGGCAATGGATTGGACTACTACAAGGGGCGTACTACAATGTCTGGCTATGGTCTTCGTAGCTGGTTTGCTAGGCTATTTCGTTCTGCACTACCCCTTGCCAGAAAATATCTTGTACCTGCTGCATCAAATTTTGCTGCCTCAACACAACAGGATTGGGGGTCGGGCAAGAATTTCAAGGAGAGTGTTAAGGAAAATATTAGATCTCCAGCAAGAGCCGTTGGTGAGCAATTAAAATCTCAGCAAAATGGAAAGGGATTGAAAAGGATGCGTGCGCGTCATTCACTCATCAGTCTCCACCAAGGCGGGAAGCGAAGGACATCAACAAGGACTTTGAAGAATAAAACAAGGAAGACCAATAGGAAGAAGAAAAAGAAAAAGACTGTTAGATTAAAGAAGGATTTCTTCTCTTAAGATGACTTATCTCCCCCACAAGGAATCATATCCATCAATCAGTTCCTCATTGAATCTGTTCAATGCTGAAAATGTTGATGTCAGTGTCAAGTATGGCTACTATGAAGAATTTCACCCCCAACAACACCTCTCGGAAAATATACACTTTCAAATATTTTCCAATGAAGACTATTTCATTGATTTGTCATCAACATTTATTGATTTAAATGTTGCGGTGAAGAAAAAGTCATATAATACAACTCCAAATGTTGCCGATGGTCTCTCCTACGAAAACTGTATTCTATACAACCTATTCAAACAAATTAATGTATTTATTAATGTAACATTGACGAGCACTAGCAATAATATATCCAACTATGCAAGCTACATACAATTTATGATGATGACACCAAAGGCATACAAGGAGTTGAAAGGACAGTCATTGGGCTATGAATATCGATCAGGCGTTGATACTGACGGCGAGTTGACTACTGCAGTGAGCCAGGAGTATCATCTGGTTGGAAAATTAAATCATGAGATATTCAATATATCCCAATGGCTACCCCCCAATGTCAAGATTGACATAAAGTTGCAACTTGCTCCATCGAATTTCATTTAGAGAAAAACACTTCCTGCAGCACCCGATGCAAATGTCATTATCACATCGGCAATTCTCCACGTCCGAAAACAACAGGTTATGAGCTCTGTTGCATTGGCAGTGGAAATGCTAAGAGCCAATGGCAACAACATTAAACTTCTTGTCCCCCATACGATCACCAATCAACGTCACGTTGCCACCGGCTCTCGTAGCTATAGCGATTCATCATTTATCAATGGAGAAATCCCATCAAAATTGGCTTTGGCCTTTGTGAAGTGGCAGTGCCGTTGGATCCTGGACTGAATCCCCCCATGATTTTAATTTTTTTGGTCTATCTAGCCTTGTGTGCAAAGTGAATGGTATTCCATTGTACACTATCATTTGACAACAAATCCTATAGAACTCTGTACGAGTTGACCATGCAATCCCTAGATCATGACTCTCAACTATTTGAAAATGGAATAACCGATTCAATGTTTTTAAAAAATCATGGCGTAATTGTTTTTGACTTGTCGGGGACTCAGGATATGAGCATAGTACGAACAGGGAATGTACGTTTAGAGTGTACATTTGCCGATGCTTTGACTGAGAGTATCACGCAAATATCATTGAGTCAATTTGAAACCTATTGGGAAATCACAAACGGCGGCAGTGTTCTACTAGACCTAGCACCATGAACACAAACCAAATAATCAACGTATTTAGTATGGACCCATACATGTCCCAGTACAAGTCCTATTGCATACCATCGGACTTCATTGAAAAAATTCCAAGTGTTAACAATGCCCTAATCATTGTTAATAACAGTCCGTCGACTTTGAAGACAAGCCATTGGCGATGCATCTTTCAAACAGCGAAGAATATTGAATTTTTTGATCCTCTTGGCCTATCGTATAAATTCTACACTCCATACATCAACAACTTTATTGAAAGCAGTGGGAAAACTATTATTCAAAATCAACGAAGAGTACAGGATTTAACGACTAAGACATGTGGCTTTCATGCACAACTCTTTTTCATGTTCAGATGTCGTGGCTATACCTACAAGCAGTTTCTCGACATCTACGTTGACTTACCTCGATTGAACGACTTTCTAGTGGAAAATATACTTACAAACGTGTTTAATATTGATTTTAGTGCCCTACGAATAAAATGTTCTAAAAATGTATGTGAAATTGTTTATTAATATATGAAAAAAATGTATATACATGATAAAAACGACTTTTCTACTCTTTAGATTTCATCTTCTACTAGGTATAGGTATTTGTCGACAACAACTAATGCAGGTAGATTATCTGAATTCACAGTATACTGATCCTGAAGTGTTGCAACGTCAGGGTCACATTTTATACAGAAGAGTGTAACTTCACTCTTGTCATATCTATTTGTATAGTCAATGATACTATTCTCATTCATTCTATAGAATTCACATGTTTCAATTTGTTTATTTGAAGCAATGTCACAAACAGTGTCCTCAAGTGGCGAATCACATTCCGTCACAGCCAAATAAAAATCAGTGGGCTTATAATCATAACACCCACTGTCTTCACAACGATGACGTAGAAAACATATTCTTTTGTTGTTCCAACAGTTGAATCGCTGACCCGGCTCCTCCTCCCAGAAAAATCTAAAACCAAGACGATACCAATCTCGTAGCAATAAACTAAAATCACGCTTAGGATTCTTTCCAATCATACCGGGATATGTATTCTCCCACTGATTACATTTATCATAGTGGCAATTGGAGCATAGGTGCCCTCTAGGATGAGAGTCACACACCTCTTCAAGAAAGGAATTACAACCTTTAATTCACACAGCATATCCTCTATGCAATTTACACGGGTTGCATAATCTACACTTTTCATCATACTCATCAATCATTGTGCAATTCTCACATGATGACCAGCTGCCCAGTGTGTACATACATAGTGGACATGTATGGAACATTTTTTCATATGTTGACACTCTCACTGCCACAATGAAACTGAGCTAGCAACAAGAACAAATTGACTCGGATAGAGAGAGAGAGAGAGGAGTAAATCATCCTTGAACACCATCTTTCTCATGAAAAAAAGTCCTAAATTTCTAAACTAGTGTTTAAAAGCATATCCACAATATCATTTTGTCGTGTCGTGATTAATATATCAATAAATTGTGTAAATGCATTTGGACCACGACGTAAAAGCTTCTTGCAATAGTCTAATGATGGAGAATCAGTTTTCATTATATCGACAAGCATTCCCAGAGAAAATATCTTCCTTTGAATAGACAGCTCTAGAAAATCATCATCTAGAATCAAACGTTTTTCCATAAGCACTAGATTCCCCATGATTCGCTCTTTCTCAAATCTATCCATTTTTTAGAGTCCTAAGACTCTCACAACCAAACTTCAGACTAACCAGAATTTTTTCTACTCTAAAAAATATACGCTAGTCTACAATAGAAAGAAAAATACCTTTGATTTAGAAACAATTTTATTGAGCATAATTACAAAAATAATATTCACTGATGCATTTTGTTCTCATCAATATATTTCACTAGCACATCTAATGCTGCCTGAAGTCTATTTATATGCACAATATTCAGTTTCGCCGCAAAACATAATTGCTCCTCCAGCTTAAATTTGCTTAATGATATCACGTATCTAGCATACATATTGTCTCATTCAAGGCATAGTCTACAGCCTCCGGTTATTTCCACAGCCACATTTGGTATTCGTATATCTTTATTGCTGCTGCCGGCTCCACCATCAATCTCCAATAATGTAAATGCACCACTCATTTTCTCTACTAATATCCTCTCAAATAAACTATTCTCTCTGAATTCAATTCTCTTACTAATATGAATTGCAATGAAAATCACTCCTTTTATTCAAATCCAATCACCAATCAAGTTATCGTATATAGAATAACCTCCACTCTCTCTGATTGGCCCTAAAAAATGGGTGTTGCCTCAAAAACCAGTATGGTTGTGTTATACAATCTCGAGTATACTCTCAAAACATGTTTGACCACTTTATAGGTTTGCCATCTTTTTAAAATGTCCACGTGAAACTGTAGTGCATATTCTTGTGAAATTCCATGTGCAATTGATATCAATAGCAAAAAATCAGTCTGATTGTCTTATACAACCTTGACTATAGTTTCAAAACGTGTTTGGCCACTTTATAGGTTTGCACGCTTTTTTGCAATGTGCACGTGAAACTGTAGTGCATATTCTTGTGAAATTCCATGTATTTTTTCATGTATTTTTGATATATATTGATAGGTTACTACTTACGCTCTGCCTTCTATCTTTCGGGAATACCAGCACCCACTCAACAACCTCCTGGCTTACCCCAATTGTAATTAATTTTGTCTGTAGTTCACAATGACATACTTTGTCAAATGCTTTAGCAAATTCTAGGATAATGGGATCTACTGAAATGCCTCTATCTAGGAGCTCTGTGAGAAAATTGTACACATCTATCACATTTGTATCAATAGATTTTCCTGATCTAAATCCATGCTGACTTTGTGTAATAAGATTGTTGGAGTTAAGGTAAGATAAGATTTATTGCTGAAAAACGGCTATCACAAGCCCAAAAGGGCCGAATTCACACTTTAGCGTCAAATAATGCGAAAAAAGAACAACAAAAACAAACAATCAAACAACAACAGAAAATTATAAAAGGGTCAATGTCAAATGCGTAAAAATGTTAAAAACAAAAACAAATAAACTCATAAAATTAGAAGGTCAATGTCTAGTCAGCAAAAATGCCCAAAAAAAACGAAAACTCGTAAAATTAACAAGGGGATAAAGTAAAATTAAAACAAAAACATAAGTTAGTTAGTGACTAAAAAACATAAATAAAAAACCTCCAAATTTGCAAAATGGGCATTAAAATAATAACTATGAGGTAAAAAGTGAGTGACGGGGGGGGGCAGCGGAGATTCACTGGTTGAAAATGTCAACTATGTAAGGGATAAAAGTTCTTCTATATCTTTCAGTGCAAACTCTTATTGGGGCAAGAAGGGGGATTTCAGTTTACACAGAACGCGGGAGGTGGGGTCGAAGGGGTGATTATTGACCAGGGAAAAGGGGAGTTGTTCAAGGGTTATGAAGGGCATTGTTAGCAAAACGCAAGGTAATTTTTGCACTCCTTTCCTTAAGGGTGACAAGATTAGCTCTCCTAAGAAGGGAAATATAAGGTCGTTTAACCTCATTGAAGATAATTCTGAGGCACCTTTTTTGGACTGCCTCTATTCTGTCCGACAATCTAATGGGAATGCCAGGATTCCAAACAGGACAGGCGTACTTAAGGGTTGGGCGTACAAATGACAGGAAAGTCCTCAAACAATGTGATTTATAGCATTTAAATTTTTTAAGGAATTTAAGGAGGGAAAATAAGGTATTTGCAAGTTTTAAGATGTCATTAATATGACAATCCTATTTTAAGTCGCTTGAGATGGTAACGCCCAGTAATTTTCATAGTGGCAACAGACATTTCAGGGGGGATTGCACAGGAGAAAGAATGGGGAGTTTTAAGGAAATTAATAGTAAGAACAGTTGACTTTAAAGGGTTGAATTTCATATCATCAGTAAGAGCTTCGGCTGATATGGATTCCAAGGTGTCCATTGTGTTGCTTTTTGAAATTTTTAAACATGTCTCTAAGACAGTTAGATCATCAACGAATTTCCATCTGTCCGTAAAATAAACAAAAAGGTTGTTTATCATTGTAAGAAATAAAATTGGACCTAAGAGGGTTCCTTGGGGCACACCATTATAAATTGGGAGGGGATTAGAATATACATTCATGTATTTCACAACTTGCGTTCTATTAGAGAGGAAAGACACAATTATTCTAATTAAATAAGGGTCAACTTGAAAGTCATTAGACAACTTTTCTAATAGTATATTGTGGTTGATTAAATCAGAAGGTTTTTGCAAGTCAACACCGATAACATTAAGCCAGGTATTGTGTTTTTCGAGTGTGTTACATACTGTGTCCATAAGGTGAACAATATAGTGGGTAGTAGATGTAGAGGGTAGGTTTCCGAATTGTATTTGGTCAAC
Organism: Artemia sp. Kazakhstan ARC1039; assembly: GCA_029168905.1. Taxonomy (NCBI): domain Eukaryota; kingdom Metazoa; phylum Arthropoda; class Branchiopoda; order Anostraca; family Artemiidae; genus Artemia; species Artemia sp. Kazakhstan ARC1039. The sequence goes on from JAQQPU010015182.1 coordinate 21,096, forward strand.
ATTTGGGATTATCTTTACTTTCAACCAATCAGCTAAAAAGCTTTCATATAACTTCGAAAAAAAACTGGAGTAAGAGTAATGGGACGGACACCATCAAAATCTTGATTGTTACCTTTCTTTTTTACGGGAGTACTAAAACCGAATTTCCAACAATTTGGATATTTACCAGTAGAGGTAATTTCGTTAAAAAGTAAGGACAAAGGCTCTGAGAGATTGTCGGCAAAGGCTTTAATTAGTAAAATCGGGATGTCTAGTGGACATGTACTACACTTTTTAATGTTCTTAATTTTTGCCTCCACATCCGAGGGCGAAATAATGGGAAAATTGAGAGAGCACAAATCATAAGGAGTGTCAAAAGAAAGGGGAGGGAGGTTCTGAACTATGGAAGAAAGAAATCTGTTCAGATCATTGGCTGTATCTGAAGGGTCTTCTTGGAAATGGAAATCTACATTATTATGTGGTTTCTGACAAATTTTCTTTATTCTATTATACCATTGTTTTGGCTTTGTAAAAAATAA
>JAQQPU010015183.1:0-11844 GCA_029168905.1 Artemia sp. Kazakhstan ARC1039
CAAAATCTCTTCAAAAATCACCTTTTAAAATGTCTCTAGCTGTTTCGCCGAAATAGTTCCATAAAATAGCTAAAATGGTTTCGCCAAAATTATCCCTAAACGGAATTTCGGCATGTTCCTTTTGTTTGGCATCTCTGCGCCAATGCATTTCAAATTATTTGGAAACCTTTTCGCGCGCTAAGATCAATACGTCTGCTCGGAAACGATTCTCTTGTTAGAAACAACAAATTAATTTCCCTTTCGTGAATCAATTCTCTTTAGAACAACAAATTAATTCCCCTTTCGTGTCAATCAATCAATCATGACATCATCTGTCATGTGTGATCAAAACTTTGTCTCGGAGACAATTCTGGTCGAACTCCAAAGACATTAATTAACTTGACGTCATCTGTCAGACACTCCCTGGAAACAATTTGATTAATGACTGCCAACTCTAGACTGACCAGAAAAGAAAGTTGGCTCGGAAACGACAACAACATTGATCCCATTAACCACGTGTTCTCTCTAATGACTCTGTTAAAAACAATAACAACATTGACATTCGCTGAGGGCGTGCCAAAAACACACCTGGAGAAAGAGGTCATTGACCGATTACGCAATCATTCTCACTAATGACTCTATGCCCATATATGGTGTGGGGTCACGAGCTCATGAGGCATCTCTACTAAGATCCTTCCATATAACCCCCGACCCAACCCCAACCCCCACTACCAGAAAACTTCCCCCTGAAAACGTCTGTATACTTCCCAATAATCAATACTATATGTTAACATTGGGTAAAGTTCATAACTTTCAGCCCTCCCCCTGGGGGCTTTGAGGGATTAAGTCATCCTAAAAGACATAGTTATAATATTTTCGACCATGCTGAACAAAATGGCTTTCTCAAAATTTTGATCGGGTGACTTTGGGAAAAAAATGAGCGTGGGAGGGGGCCTAGTTGCCCTCCATTTTTTTGGTCACTTAAAAAGGGCACTAGAACTTTTAATTTCCGTTCCAATGAACCCTCCCACGATATTCTAGGACCACTGAGTCGATACGATCACCCCTGAAAAAATAAAAAAAAATAAATAAATAAACACGCATGCATGATCTTTCTTCTGGCAAAAAATGGAAAATTCCACATTTTTGCAGATAGGAACTTGAAACCTCTACAGCAGGGTTCTCTGATATGCTGAATATGATGGTGTGATTTTCATTAAGGTTCTATAACTTTTAGAGGGTCTTTCCCCCTTTTTTCAAAAATCAGCCAAATTTTCTCAGGCGCGTAACTTTTGATGGGTAAGATTAAACTTGATGAAATTTATATATTTGAAATCAGAATTAAAATCTGATTCTTTTGATGTATCTATTGGTATCAAAATTCCGTTTTTTAGAGTTTCGGTTACCATTGAGCCGGGTCGCTCCTTACTTACGTTCGTTACCACAAACTGTTTGATTACTACCATTGAGCGTTGTTTTGAATAAGAAAAAGTCTGCCTGGCAGTTTTTCTTCTTCCGCTTCATTTATCCCAGTATTTTATTTCCCTTGAGAAGGATGGTTATAGATGTTTATCTTTTTATGGCTATTGTTGTTGTTGGTGTTATATTATTGTCTTCAGGAGTATTTCTTGACAAAACGAAAAAAACATAAAGAAGAGAAAAACGAGGATAATAACAGTAAGTTTCTTTCAAATCGATGGTCAAAGAAAACCTAGAGAGTGCCCAATCGTGCATAAGTTTACACTAGTAAGAAGTGATATTATTTAATATTTACCAATAGAAAATCCACCTCTGAATCCTCTTTCCATCTGCCTGCGTGTTGCGGCGAGTAATATCCTTTTTGTATTGAGTATGGACTCTTTGTAGTTGTAACCTTACTCTTGACTATCACTAGAAATACCTTCGTTTGTTGTTCAACTTTTAAAATATCAACTATATTGATTTTTGTATTTTGCAGGCCTTCTTTGGAAGAAATACGAATGTGGGCGGATTCCTTTGACAGGCTGATGAAAAATAGATGTAAGTTTCTATCTAAATTACTTTTCTTAAGCGTAGCGGGAATTCCCACGTCAATATTGGATCTTCCTTCAATGAATTGTAGAGCTTTGAAAATCCTTTGTTTTCTCTTTATCCAGGTCTGAAAGTTTAAGAACGCACTAGGCTTTTAGTATGAGAATTTTCTTTACAACTAACATGGGGCAGTTAGCAAGAGATTCAGTTAAATAATAGCTTAAATTAAAAAAAAAAAAAATGGAAGACAAACATTTTAATAAAAAATATTCAAAATGAAAATATTGCAGTCATCGAGTCTTCGCCTTGCCAATGTTATTTTTTTTTTATAGTTCTAATTAGCTGTTTATTGTAATTAGATTTTTTACTTGAAGTACTAAGGACATAAAACCAAAATATTTATTGGCTACTGGAAGCATCGTAGGCCGAGTGAGTCTTACTGGAAAACCGTGATTTCCTAAGATTTTCCTCTCGGTTCTTTCAAAACTATGAAGTTTTTAGGGCAGTGCCAAGTTTTGTCAGGGTTGTCACTGTAAACCGCGAAAACAAACAAGCAGAAGTAATTGGCGAAACGTTAAGGAGTTGCCAATTAGTAATTTAAAGAGTGTTTTCTTCTTTAAACCTTCTTAGAGTGTTTAGTGGTGCATTATTTTAGCTTATTTTTGCTGATTTTTCACCCTCATTTCCTTTTTTTTAAAACTCGGATCCTGTTAAGGGGGAAAACTGCACAATTGCATATGGATGACTTTTTCATGGAATTTGAAATCCCAATTTTTTCAATTCATTAGGGTTTGTAAGGCTCAGTAACTTTCCACTTAACCAATTCAAAATATCAGCTTAATTTTCACTGTCCTTTGCGTTTTTAGGTTTGCAGCTGCATGAAATGGTGCCACGAACGGATATGTTCAAATGAATATAATTTTTAAGTTACCGTATAAGTTACCTTATGTAATGTGTACATTACCTTGTTATCATTTTTTATCACTCATTATAAAGTATCTAGTTCTTTATTTTATATTTAATGGACGCTTTTATGAATATTACTGCGTTTTTCTTTAAACTATTTGCCATATTTACGACGAGCAGAGAAAGTATTAAAATACGTTTTATAACAAGGACCCATTAGTTTGTCTGACTGTAGTTTTGTCTGACTTATCATTACTGCTAAAATGTTTGTTTATATATCTAAAAGAGAAAATACCGTGGAGGCAAAAGCCTGTTAATTCTATTAAATAAAAGAAACAAGTTTTTTTTAACTGAAAGTAATGAGCAGCATTAAAACACAAAAACGAACAGAAATTATTCCATATATGAAGAGTTGCACCCTCCTCAATACCTTGCTCTTTACACTAAAACCTTTAGCACTTTTAAAAAAGCTTCTTATTCGTATTAAACGGCCCCTGTGTTTTAGTTGCCGTTCTTAAAAAATTGGGACAAACAGTTAAACTTTAGCGTAAAGAGCAAGGTAGGCCAACTTGGGAGGGGCAACCCTTCATATACGAAATAACTTATGTTCGTTTTGAGTTTTAATATTGTTTGTTACTTTCAGTTAACTTTTATTTATTTAGTATTTTATAATTTTTCAAATAATGCCGATAAATCGGGCTCACCCTCCATGAAATATTCCCCCTCCTCACGGGAAACTAATCCAGGGAAATTCCATCTCACGTGAAGCGAAAATTCCCTTCATTCAGCTCCATCCATGCTGAAAATGTTGTTGATGATTCAGTCTGAAGAATTCTCCTTAGCATACTTTCATTTGAAAAAGACTAATTTTTAATCGGTTTCTTGGTCACTTTAGCATGGAACGGGCTTGAAATGCCCCTTCCATTGAAATTTTTTCCCAGAAATCAAAAAAAGTGGTAAATAGTCCCTAGGTCTCCCGGAACACCCCGGAACATCTTCACATGCAAAATTGAGTTGGCAAAGAGAATATAAGACAATTAAAAAGAACATCGAACAGGAATTCTGTCAAATCGCCCAAGTGTAAAATTTCCCCTGGAAAATTCACCCCACAAAATCTCCTCCCCAAGGAAAATTCTCCCTATGGAAACCCACCCGAAGCACAAAAATCCCCCCTCTGAAAATTGTCTGTATGCTTCCCAATAACAAATACTATACGTAAACAATGGGTAAATTTCATATCTTACGGGCCTCTCCCCACTGGATGTGGTGAGTCATTTTACCCCTAAAGACATACTTATTGGATCTTTCAACTATACTGAACAAAATGGTTATATCAAATTTTTATCGAATAACTATGGAGAAAGAAGGGGCGTGGGAGGGGGGCAATGGCCCTCCAATCTTTTTGATCACTTAAAAAGGGCACTAGAGATTTTAATTTTCGTTCGAATAAACCCTCTCCCGACCTTCTAGGACCATTATTTCGATACCATCACCCTTGGAGAAAAACAAAACAAAAACAAGCAAGCAAATAAAAACGCACCCGTGATCTTTCTTCTGGTAAAAATTCCAAATTTTGTACGTAGGAGCTTGAAACTTCTACAGAAGGGTCCTTTGGTACACTAAATCTAATAGTGTGATTTTCATTAAGATTCCCTGAATTTTAGGGTTGTTTCCCTCTATTTCAGAAATCAGGCCAATTTTCTCAGGCAACCTTTGATGGGTGAAAGTAAACTTGATGAATCTTATATATTTGGAATCAGCATAAGCTGATTCTTTTGATTTATCTATTGGTAACAAAATTCTGTTTTTTAGACTTGTGGTCACCATTGAGCCGATTAGCTCCTTACTTACAGTTCGTTACCACGAACTGTTTGATTCCCTGGCATCTCAAGACTTGCTTTTTTTTTCTTAATTTAAGGCAAAATATATTCAGTATTTTATTTGTGTTTTTTAAGGAAGCTGAAGGAAGCGGAAGCCTCTTGAGCTATAAATAACAGAATTACTTTTTCTATCTGTTTTCTCTTTGAGAAATTGACACAATGCTAACACGTGTCTCTTTTGGGTCACACTTAATGTTTTTCAAGGAAATAGATACGGTGCCATGGTAAGCTACCTCATAGCAACTTTTGAAAACATTTTAGTTTTTGTTGTATCAATGTTCATTTATCTTTGAGGAATATAAAGGCACACAAAAAAAAACAAGAAAGTCCCTTGTCATTGCATTGAAAAATGAGTTAAGGTCTTTATAGATCGGAGAATAATGGAAAGCTGCCAACTTTCTAAACATATTTTTACATCTTTCTGTTGAGACTACGATGCCAAACCAAGGGGATTTGAGGCTCTTTAGTATTCTTTAATCTTTTGAATACTCTCATTTGGAGAGGAAAAGTGCGAGTGCACTAATCATAGATGAATTAAAGAATCCTTTCCTTTGTAAGATTTAATTACCAGAAACGTTTGAAATGTGGTTGCTGGTCATAAAAGCAATTATTATGAATAATTCTCAATAGCACTTGGCCTTCCAACTAAAAAAATAAAACAAAAAAACTGGACCTTGATAGAGACAGGGACTAAAATTGAAATTTAATTTGATAAGAAAAATATTTTTTTTAATGGGCGGCTACGCCAGCAAAATGCCGCTCTTTACGCCAAGGTCCGACTAGTGATTTATCGAACGTATTTTAGATTGCAATATTGTATAAACATGAAGCAATTGTTCTATTGAAAATACATATTTGCAGAATACTGTTTAAAATATTTGAAGTGACACTGTTATTACTTAAAGTGTATATAAATGAATAAGCCCTTTGATTTTCGAAGTCTTATAGTAAATATAATTTCGTTAATTTTCATCACAGTGCTCTTGTGTAAAAGCATTCATCATCCAAGTAGTGACTAAAAACAAGTCACGAAAAAAAGTGAGTAAAAAAAGGCATGAATATCAGGGAGATGAGAAGGTAGCAAACCCTCGGCATGCATGGGATACTTTTTTTTTGTTTCAAGCTTTAATGTCACTACTAACTTTGAAAATTCACTGTAAAAGTGACATTTTAACTTGAAACGAATGAAAAGTGCATTCTGAATGATGCAGGCAATACACTCTACCATCCCCCAATTTTAAATTTAAATTTGACTTCTCCCCTGAATACTTCAGAAAAATTGCGCTTATGCAAGGACAATAGGATACTAAGTGGGATGGATGTCACTAACTCGGCACCCTTATTGAACGAATAGTTATTATATTCTTGAAATATATTCTTAAAATTAATACACTGATCTAGGGTCGAGCTTTTCAGGTTTTCGATCCCCCTCCATGACAAAATATCAAGTGGCTGTCCCTGATAGCTGGAGCGCAACTCTGCTATACTGTATTTTATTTTAATAAATTTAAAAAACTTTTTTCACCAAAACAAGTTTTTCAAAGTAAAGTAAAGAACTCCTTTAAGCCAAAAAATGAGCAGAAATAAAGTCAATTAATCTTCCAAGCGTAAAACTACCACAAAACACTATCAATAAATAAAAAAACTCAAAACGAACAGAAATTACAATAAATAGCCGAGTCAAACTCAAAACGAGCAAATATTAACATAGGTTGGGCCGATAACGCCCATGCCTTCAAACGACCAGAACAGAAATGATATAACTGAATAGATGGTATATGATAACGGTTCGTTTAATATGGGCTAAATTTAGTGTCTGGGACGAATATTCTCGGAAGGATACTTCCTGTTACCCCCTTACTCCCTAAAACCAAAAATCCAACGTTATCAGATTTGAAAAATTCTGTGAGCTAAATAATATCTAGGGTTGGCCCAGTGATGTAAATTTACGAAAATATAGGGGGTGAGGCAAAATGTACTTTTTGAAATCTAGGGGAGAATTTGTCATTTTTATAAATACCAAAAATATAATACCATTTTATAAATGCCATTTGGAGTTTTGGAAATACCCCAAAATGGAATTTTTCAGTTAAAATACCATCCAAAGGGGTCTTTTCCAACATCCAAGGGGAGCAAAGAATCAAGAGGCCATACACCCTCCCTAACCCCCTTCGCATTGACGCCACTGGGTTGGCCTAACACGGGGTTGACAAAGCCAAAGGACTTAAAGAGCAACTTTATACATCAATGCAGATATATATACATGCAACGGCATCTGTATAGGCGTATTCATTTTCGTAGAGTACTAGATTTAGCAAGTAGTTTGTAAAGATAATCTATATGCACCACTTCAGAAAATATAGAATTGAGGCAAATGAATATTTTTCATTAAATATTCTATGTAGACCAAGCGAGAAATATCACTACAAATTCTCGAAACATAGTAATTATCTAGAAAATACTGCGCTAAAGCTTTATATGCAGAAGTTCATTTAATTGTTGCATTTCCCAGCCAAGGCACTTGGGCAGCCCCGAGCAACTTTTATTGAAATTTCCTTGTTCTCTCCGTGACCTCTCAACATCTAAATTGCACTATCAGAGTTTTGGCAGTCTTCCCCTTAATGGTCTTACTAAATGACAGTAAGCCAAATTACTTTCTAGGCCTTACCGTTTTTTTCTCATTATCTCTGTTACAATTTAGCTCATCAAGATAAAAATTGGAAGCTATTCTCTTGGTTTGTTTTTAGGCTAAGGGGAGGATTAATTATCTCGGTTACGACCTTAGGTATTTTCTCTCTCTCTCTCTCTCTCTCTCTCTCCTTCTCTATCTCCCTGTCTTTAGTTGTGTTATCTTTTTCTGTAGTTAAGTTTTGAAAATATTTTTGACTCACGTGCAGCTGATCGTGCAATAAGTTGGGTAGTGATTCTCCTCCATTTATTATTTAAGAAAATATTGCTAAAAAAACCTATGCATCGTTTGCTAAAATTTAAACGTTCAGAATCAAAGTAAGTATGTTAATTTTACTTTTCATTTTAGGTACGTATGCATGGAGGGGGGAGGGGTGCTAATTAGTTTTGTAACAGCATCACTTTGAAACTTCCTGAGAAACATATCATGAGAATGCATTACGTATCATGTTCTCTTTTATTTAAGATTAATTAAAAAAAACTTTTTCCACAAATAAGTTTTTCAAAGAAAAGTAAAGAACTCCATTAAACAAAAAATGAGCCAAAATAAAATCAAATAATCTACCAAGCGTGAAACTACCACAAATCAGCATCGATAAATAAATGAAACCCAAAACGAACAGAAATTACAATAATTAACCGAGTCAAACTCAAAACGAGCGAGAGCTCAAAAGTTGTGCACAAAACCCCAAATTTGCACTTTACTGAAAAATGGCTATCTCAAAATTTTGATTGGATGTGTTTGGGGAAATTATGGTCGTGGGGGGGGGGGGGGCTAGTAGCCCTCCAATCACTTTCGACTATTAAATAGGGCACTAGCCCTTTGAATTTCCATCGAATGAGCCCTTTTTCAAGTTTCTACGACAAAGATTTCAATAAAAACCTTATATGCCCCCAGGGCATAACTTATAATCCTTGGCTTGAGGGTTGTGGGGGAGTGTACTCCTCAAAAACATAGTTTCTATCTGTAAATCAACTAGGCTAGACAATATGGCTATCTCAAAATTTTGATTGGATGTGCTTGGAAGAATGATGGGCATGGGGGGGGGGCTAGTTGCCCTCCGATCACTTTCGACTGTTAAAGCGGGTACTAGCCCTTCGAATTTCCAATCGAATGAGCCTGTTTTGAAGTTTCTACGACAATGCCTTCTATAAAAACCTTATATGCCCCCAGGGCATAACTTAAAACCCTTGCCCTGAGGGTTTTGGGGGAGTGTCCTCCTCAAAAACATATTTTCTATCTGGAAATTAACTACGCTGAACAAAATGGCTATCTCAAAATTTTGATTGGATGTTTTTGGGGGAATGATGGGTATGAGAGGGGGGGGGCTAGTTGCCCTCTAGTCAATTTCGACTATTAAAAAGGGCACTAGGCTTTTGAATTTCCAATCGAATGAGCCTTTTTTGAAGTTTCTACGACGACCATTTCCATATGAAGTGCCCAGCTATAAAGAAAAAAATTAATAGTACATTGTGCCAACATCGTTCATATATGACCTCAGGGCAAAACTCAAAACCCTTGCCCCAAGGGTTGTGGGGGAGTGTCCTTCTCAAAAACATATTTTCTATCTGGAAATCAACTACGCTGAACAAAATGGCTATCTCAAAATTTTTATTGGATATGTTCAGGGAAATAATGGGCGTGGTGGGGGGAGGGGCTAGTTACCCTAAAATCATTTTTGACTATTAAAAAGGGTACTATCCCTTTGAATTTCCAATCGAATGAGCATTTTTTGAAGTTTCTACGACAACGTCTTCTATAAAACCTAGTATGAGTAGGAATGACCTATCGACTCGTGACGGGCACCACTGCTGCCATCTACAATTGAGTCTAACGCTGACAGGTTATAATTTATTCAAGGATTATTGATCGAGTCTAACGGGGTCAGTGTCCCCTTTTTCAAGGTCGATTTATTTGTTGTTTCTAGGTGTAATGACTCCGGGGTGAAGTTTGCACATGCGCATTAACGGGAAGAGACATATTGATCCAATCGAAGGGGAAATAGATTTCTGAGATATTGATTACATAATCGACTAAGACAAGAGGGGAAGTAGATTTCTGGGAAATTGATTACATAATCGGCGGTGAATGTATTGATCGAGTCTAAAGGGGAACAGGATCACGTGTCTTTTTCTAAGCCAATCAAGGAGTCGGAAATGCTAGCGGGATAGGATTGCAGAGAATATAAGGAAAGGCTTTTTGCTATAGTTTTTATTAGTGTGTCAATAGAATTCACTAAGTTTATAGTTAGCAGTGTGATAACATGTTAACAAGTTGAGTCAGAAATATCCTTTCATTGCAACTGTTTTATTTGTAAAGGACATTTTCATGATTTTGAACATTCTTATGAACCTACTGCATGTTTAGACAGCATAGAGGCAGAGATAGATGAGAAGAATCTGGAGGAAATGAGAAGAAAAATCAAACATGATACGACGAGAAATTTATACCGATTGCAAGTAAGCTCACATAAAACAAGGTTTGTTATGACAGAAAAGGAAGATCAAACGATGAGACTGGGAAAAGAGGGCTTTCTCTATAGAGATATCTCAAAATATAGTGTTAAAGATAGCAGTGAAACCCCAAAGAAAAATGTGTATTGTGCAAGATATAACACTGAATATAATGATGAATATGTTCTAAGAGAAGAGAAAAAGTGGACCATTAAGAGACAACATAAGAGGGTATTCTATCGAATGGATTTTAAACAACGAAAACCGTGGTGGAAGAGTTCCCACATATCATTTAACGATAAATCTAATTATTGTTACGCATAATGAGTTTTATATTGTAATCATACAATAAATTTTGTTTATACTATATTTATTTTCTCCTACTAGATATGTATAGAATAAGGATACCAGCAGATACTAATGTACATGAATAGTTCAGTTTGATTAGATCATCCCAATAGAGTACTATCAGTCCACAGTGAAGTTTTCTATCAAAGATAAAAAATAAATCATTCTTCTAATCATTTACTCATTTGAAAAATCAATATTTACAACGGTTTTTAAATATACAATGTCTGGTTCAATTATCTCAACATCACCATCAGTATCCTCTAATATCGCTATATTACACAGAAGGGGTGGTATACATTCAATCTTATCCCCGTCTTCATCATTTACCGTTATATCGATCAAAGGGGGCATCTCCTGAAATAAACCTTCACGTACTCTTATAGTTAAACTATCAGGCAACCGCTCATCGTCTTCAATACACATTCGACCCGAAGGCCCCCTCCTCAATAAATCATCAGATGTGTATGATAGTCCTAATGACGTATAATGAAATTCCATTACATCATCATCAGTACCATAAATGCTTATTTCACACAAAAGAAGCTCCTCCTCAACTGTGAGCTCCCACTCGCTCCATACATCCTAAAACGATTTAGAACACTATGATCAAAAGCTCTGTGGAAAGGTATAATCTTCATGTATATACTGAGGGGTGTTCTATAAATTTAATAAGCAGGGTTACTTATTATCTTTCATTTTATCTATAATTTTGTATGTCTAAAATTCATCAATTAGCTAGTCAACTTAGAACTTATTGTTTCTATTTGATTGAGCGATCCCCCGATATTCTACGACCATTAGCTTGATCTGTTATCTCGTGAGGAAAAACTAACAAATAAGCACGCCCCCGTGATCTTTCTTCTGGCAAAAAATGCAAAATTCCACATTTTTGTAGAAAGGAGCTTGAAACCTCTATAGTTGGCTTCTCTGATAGGTTGAATATGATAGTGTGATTTTCATTAAGGTTATATAAGTTTTAGGGGGTTTTCCCCCGTTTTTCGAAAATCAGACAAATTTTCTCAGGTGCCTAACTTTTGATGGATAGGACTAAACTTGATGAAACTTATATATTTGAAATCAACATTAAAATCTGATTCTTTTGATGTTCCATAAAAATGGAACTAATACACCTTTTTGTGACCGTAAACTAGTTTTTGTAAGAACACTATAGAAAATATATTTCTCTGGTTCAAATGTGAATCTTTGGTTAGAAAAAACCTAGCTCTGGATCGAAAATATGCCATTTCCGTAAAAACTGAACTAATATATCTTTTATTACTGTAAACTCTAGTTTTTGTAAGAAAATTATAGAAAATATATTTCTCTGGTTCAAATGTGAATCTCTGGGTAGAACAAACCAAGCTTTGGATCGAAAATAAGCCTTTTCTGTAAACTTTGAACTAATATACCTTTTTGTGACCGTAAACTCTAGTTTTTATAAGAACATTATAGAAAATACATTTCTCAGGTTAGAATTTAAATCTTTGGTTAGAAAAAACCTAGCTCTGGATCGAAAATAAGCCATTTTCGTAAAAATTGAACTAATATATCTTTTATTACTGTAAACTCTAGTTTT
>JAQQPU010015184.1:0-10272 GCA_029168905.1 Artemia sp. Kazakhstan ARC1039
CTATCGGGTATCTTATGTTACCTATTTGTATAGGCCAAAGAGATGTCCTGGGGTTTGTCTCATATCGATGATGGCGTCATTCTGTACCAAACCAAGCGTAATATTAAATGAGCCTGGCCTCTGCGACCGTGGTCAAGTGTGCTGCGAAACTAAAAAATCATCCGAAACTTCGTAAGTAGAAATCTTATTCCTCTTACACATTTATTATACTCCTATTTGAGTTGCATAATTTGTTTTTGGTTTTTAAATTCTGAATTTTTTCCCTACGATTATCATCTAAATTCTCAAATGAATGGATATATTTAATTAATAAGATACATAAAATTAAGTTTTCAGCCATTACAGGGCTACTACGTTTTATAGAAAATTTTATATGCGAGTCTTTTAGAAGTCAATCTGACCAAGTCCCCTTTTTAAGTTTTTTAGGTCCTAACAACAAAACTTGGTTTACTCTTTTTTTTTTTTTTTACTTGAGTCTCAAAGATATTCTCTATAAGTAAGAAGAAACACCAAAACACAACGAAGAATTTTCTCCCATTGAGCCTCCCGGATGACGGGCGTGAAAAAGGGAAAAACAATAGTAAATTGTACTCTGTTGTGAGGATCAGAGAAAAATTGTTTGGGGCCCACCCCAAAAACAAAATCAAACAGGTTTTGCCTCTAGTAAGTCATAAAACGAAACCGGATAGACTTTTGACAACTACAAATGTGGAAGAACTCATTGACGAAGAGATACCCTCTTCCTAGAAACCATTTTTTCCCCATTGGCACTCGCATTTAGTCTAAAATCTATTTTTAATTTACAAATGCAACTTTTCCTGAAAAAAAGAAATCTTCGCAGCACTTGAAGGAAAAAATCTTGAATTTTGGGGTACAAATCCACAACCCTGTAATATAAATTACAGGCTTTGCTGTCTGAGCTAGCAAGGCTTGTTAGATGGTTTTACAACTTCGTTGTATTTACATGTAAAACAAATGGGTTTCTTAAAAACGGTGTTTCTCCTGACTCTAGAGTTACTCACATAACCGATTATATTGATATTTTTTTAGAAGCCGATTGGACTAAGTCTATTTTAAATCAGATTTAAGATTTTTCTCCAAGCTCAAGCACAAAAGTAGATTATTAAATATCCTAGGTACTTTACCACTAAATGATGGATATTTTGAATTAAAACCAAAAACAAGCCTTCTTTTTGAATTTATTAGCTGTTTTCTCTTGAACTTTGCTGACTCGTCTTCTAAACAGGTAATATTGCGTGTGCTACTGTAATAGATAAACAAGTGAAACAGTAAGGATTATTAAACATCATATAGACACCGTGGTTAAGAATTTTAGCAAACAATTTCGCTTGATGCAAATTCTTGTGAACGGGTTAGCGCTGGTAAGCCTAACCTGGATACCTAAATATATCTTATTTCAGATAGACCAAACAGCTTAATTTTTCGGGTTATATGAAGAAAAAAAAGCTCTGAAAGTTTCTAAAAACATTCCTTTTCCTTTATAACAACTGTGAGCCAAATAAAAATTGCCTCTATTTTTAAGTAATTAAACAGCTTTTCGACAAAAGAGGTCTTTCAAAGAGAAGTAAAAAGCTAAATTAAACCAAAAATATAAAAAAAGCAAATAATCAAAGAACCAAACCCAATTAATCAAATAACAAGAAGAATTAATTCATGGATATTGTCGAACTCAATGCCGGGATAAATTTGTATGATGTTGCTATTTTGAACAACTGGAACCGATTCGAGTTTCGATCTAGCAGCTTGACAGGAGGAATACAACAGTCTCGTAGTGTGGGTAAAAATAGGTATTCGCTTCTTAATCAGAGGCAACGCTGTAGCATTGCCTATAGTAAAGGCCATACGGCTCCAATGTTTTATTATTATTTATTATTTTTTTTCCCAGAGGCACTTCATATGGAAGGGGTTGTCGTAGAAGCTTCAAAGGGGGCTCATTCGATTGGAAATCGAGAATTCTAGTGCCCTTTTTAATAGTCGAAAATAATTGGAGGGCAACTAGCCCCCCCCCCTCGCCCATCATTCCCCCAAACACATCCAATCAAAATTTTCAGATAGCTATTTTGTTCAGCGTAGTTGATTTCTAGATAGAAAATATATTTTTGAGGAGAACACTCCTCCACAACCCTCAGGGCAAGGGTTTTAAGATATGCCCTGGGGGCATATAAGGTTTTTATGGAAGGCGTTGTCGTAGAAACTTCAAAATAGGCTCATTCGATTGTAAATTAAAGGGCTAGTGTCCTTTTTAACACTCGAAAGTGATTGAAGTGCAACTAGCCCCCCCCCACGTCCATCATTTCCCCAAACACATCCAATCAGAATTTTGAGATAGCCATTTTGTTCAGCGTAGTTGATTTCCAGATAGAAAATATCTTTTTGAGGAAGACACTCCCCCAGAACCTTCATAGCAAGGGTTTTAAGATATAGTTTTTATAGAAGGCGTTGTCGTAGAAACTTCAAAAAAGGCTCATTCGATTGGAAATTCAAAGGGATAGTGCCCTTTTTAGTAGTCGAAAGTGATTGAAAGGCAACTAACCTCCCCCCCCACGCCCATCATTCCCCCAAAGACATCCAATCAAAATTTTGAGATAGCCATTTTGTTCAGCGTAGTTGATTTTCAGATAGAAAACATGTTTTTGAGGAGGACAATCCCCCACAATCCTCAGGGCAAGGATTTTAAGTTATGCCCTGGGGGCGTATAAGGTTTTTATAGAACGTGTTGTCATAGAAACTTCAAAAAAAGCGATAGTGCCCTTTTTAAGAGTCAAAAGTGATTGGAGTGCAAAGTGGAGAATAGGTCTGTCCAACCCCGTAATATTCTCGCATTTGCAGTGCAAATGGCAGGATAGCTCTATATACTGCTTGTGAATGGTTATCTCTTGTGTAAAGTTATTTTAGTTTTTTAGATTAATCTTCTTATGTTACTAAGTTTTAGACAATAGAAAACTAAAGGTCATAAGGGCAATAAGGTTTCGATGTTTTATTGTTTTTTAGTCGTGCACTAAGATTAGTAAAAACAGGGCCACCAACGGGAAGGTTTTGCACAGCCAGCCCCGTCCGCCCAGCCTTTAGGATTAAACCCGACCCCCTAATATCCTCCCATTTATAGCGCAAATGTGAGGATAGCCTTGTATAGTGCTTGTTAATTATTATATGAATAAATGAATAAATCTTATATAGCTTCAATATTTTTTATTACTTTCCCCCCAGAGCTGCTTTATATGCAAGGGTTAAAAATACCATCTTGTTAAAAATAGTTGAAAGGTTAAGTAACAAAACTCTGGCGTCGCAAAAACCCCCAGGGCCCGGGGACAGGAAGGGATTCTCGTATAAACTTCAGAGAGGGCTCATTTGATTGGAAATTGGAAGTTCTAGTCCATCTCTTAAGAATCAAAATTGATCGAAGGGCAAAAATACCCCTCATACACCCTTTTTCCCCACCCCTTCCTTTGAACTAATTCTGTTTATGCCTGAAAGTCCGATGAGAGTTAAAATGTTTTGGTATTAACATACACCTATTAGGCCTCTGCTCTCCTCCCTAATAAGGAAAGAAGCAGAGAGTGTAAGGCAGTGGCGGATCCAGGGGAGAGGACACTCCCCCACAACCCTCAAGGCAAGGGTTTTAAGTTATACCCTGGGGGCATATAAGGTTTTTATAGAAGGCGGTGTCGTAGAAACTTCAAAAAAGGCTCATTCGATTGGAAATTCAAGGGGCTAGTGCCCTTTTTAATAGCCAAAAGTGATTTGAGGGCAACTAACCCCCCTCTCACGCCCACCTTTTCCCCAAACATATCCAATCAAAATTTTGAGACAGCTATTTTATTAAACGTAGTTTTAAGTTCTGGAAATCAGGTCTTTGAGGATGACAACTCCCCCACAGCCCTCAGGGCAAGGGTTGTATTCGGTTGTAATTTAAGGATTCTCCGAATCCTTCCCATTATTTCTTATGGAAGGGATGCTCGTAAAAACTTTAGAGAGGGCTCATTTGACTGAAAATTGAAAGTTCTTATTTGCTTTTTAAGAGTCAAAAGAGATTGGAGGGTAACTAGCCCCCCCCCCTCCTCCAAGCCCTAAATGCATCAGATAAAAATTTTGAGATAGACATTTTGTTAAAATAGTTCAAAGTTCTGATAACAGAAAACTCCGGTTTCGACACAGCCCATCAGGGCCCGGGGGTAGGTGTTTTAAGTTATACCCTGGGGAATAACTTATTAAGGGGGGTTTATAACTTATGGGAAGGAGTTTTGTATGGGAAGAACGCTGTGATAGATACAAAATTGCTTTGGCACACAAAATCCTATTAAGGTCAATTCCAAACAGTCGTGATGTCTTTGTGTCAGCAAGTGAAATGGTCTAAACCCCATTATTGGAGCTATTTTTTAAATCCATTCATTGTTGTCAATTGCTGTCCACAAGTTATGCAAGCTGTCTATTGTTCATATATAAGGTTTCTATCAAAGAGGTAATCGTACAGACTTTGAAAAAGCCTCATTCGATTTAAATTGAAGGTTCTAGATCTATTTTTCAATGTCAAGAATAATCGGACAGTAAGTACCCCCCCCATGCCATAAAAACTTGAAACTTTTTGCAATCAAAGACGAACAAAAATTAATTAAAAAAAACTTTCCGAAAAATAAGCTTTTCAAAGAAAAGTAAAGACCATTTTAAACTTAAGCTCAGGAGATACAAATACCTGTTAAAATTCAAACTCAAAACGACCAGAAATTACTATTAAAGAATAAATGAAACCCAAAACGAACAGAAATTAAATAAACAATCATAGCAAAAAACATACAACAAGTAATAATATAAATGAATAAATAGATCTTAAAGCGAGTAATGCTTGGATTGAATATGAAAATCAAGCTTAAAACGAAAACAAATATTTTGCTATTAAAGTATAAATGAAACATAAAACGAACAGAAATTAAATAAACAATCAATGCGAACAAACATACAATATATATTAATGTAAATGAATAAATAAGTCTTAAAACGAGTGAAACATATATTGAATATGCAAATCAAGTTTGAACCGAATAAAAATAACTACAAACAATAGTTTGGGTATTGCCTCACTGCAGAAGCCTAAAACCTACTGCGTCATTGGCGCTTTACTGAAAACGAATTATATTACAAATGTTTTCTTTTGTACTTAATATTGAAAATAAATATTAAAATTACAGTAAAATTTTGAACTGATGAGCTTTTAGCAATTAATATCATTATGCATCAAATATTCAGTTTAATTTATTAGTTCTTTTCAAGATTGGTCAAGACCAATATAGTTTCACTACAAACAAAATTTGGATACTGTCCCCTTCTTTAACTGTAAAAACCTAAAGCCTTCTGCGTCATTGGTGCTTCACTGAAAACGAATTACTGGTATATTACAAATTTATTATTTTCCAGTTCTTACAGCATTGAAAATAAAAATAAAAAATACAGTAAAAAAAAAATCTTGAACTGATGGATCTTTCAACAATTAATATCATTATATATCTAATATTCAATTTAATTTTGTTTATACTTTCCAAGACTGTTCAAGACTCGTATAGTTTAGCCATTTTTTTTAACTCTGCCATTTTTTCTAACTAATCGTGCTAGTTTGTTATGAAAACATTCTATGGCTTCTAAGCATTTCTATTTGAGCGGACAACTGCACCTCAAACTTTGTGGAACATGTATTTTCTTGCATGAAACACCAAAATATAATAAAATGTCAAGTTTCAGACTGTTCCACCACTCGCAAGCAAGCGCCATTGGTATTTTTGAATCCGCATGGTCAATTTAGGGGGTAGAGGGTAGGCTAATTCTCGCAGCAGCCCCATTCCGTCGTGGTATTATTCACATTTTCAACATCTGGCGTCCGGACTATCGTATAATCTACCAAGTATACAACTACACCAAATCAGTATCAATAAATAAATGAAACCCAAAACGAACAAAAATTAAAATAAATTTTAGAGTGAAACTCAAAAAGAGCATAAATTAATATGAGTAGGGTTCAAAACCCCTATGCTTTCTAAAAGCCGGAATATAATTTGTACTTTACTGAAAAAAATTCAAATGAGTTTACTGAAAAAAATGTGCTTTGTCAATTTAATATAGATATGCTGATATTTATTCCCTAAAATCTTAATTAATTTTTGATTTCTTAAAGTTACAAAAGTGAAAACATTTCAAAGAATTGTTTTCAGTAAAGCGCCAATGACGCAGTAGGTTTTAGGCTTCTGCAGTGAGGCGATACCCAAACTCTTGTTTGTAGCTATTTTTATTCGATTCAAACTTGATTTGCATATTCAATTTATGTTTCACTCGTTTTAAGATTTATTTATTCATTTACATTAATATATATTGTATGTTTATTCGCATTGATTGTTTATTTAATTTCTGTTCGTTTTAAGTTTCATTTATGCTTTAATAGCAAAATATTTGTTTTCGTTTTAAGCTTGATTTTCATATTCAATCTAAGCATTACTCGCTTTAAGATCTATTTATTCATTTATATTATTACTTGTTGTATGTTTTTTGCTATGATTGTTTATTTAATTTCTGTTCGTATTGGGTTTCATTTATTCTTTAATACTAATTTCTGGTCGTTTTGAGTTTGAATTTTAACAGGTATTTGTATCTCCTGAGCTTAAGTTTAAAATGGCCTTTACTTTCTTTGAAAAGCTTATTTTTCGGAAAGTTTTTTTTTAATTAATCTTAGGAGAAATAATCTTCAATTCAAATTCAACCCTGAATTTTGTATTTTCTCATTCCAGCGTTAGGACACGAATAAACATAACTCTTCTTTAAACTCGTATTGAGCCAAAGATACTGTTTCGATGGGTTAAAATTAAAAAGTAGAATAATAGTGAAAAAAAGTACATGCATGTCTATAATTACTGTAAATTATTTTAGGCTTTCGATTGTTACGTATTTTATGCTTAGTAAGATGGCTCTTGAAAAATCTATATCACAGAATACAAAGAATATAGCTTTGAAATTAGATCTATAATATACTTTTTCATGCATTGTTCTTAATACTAAATTTGAAATAATGAGGGTTCATTTAAGTGCCCAGAGCTTAAAATTCTTAATCAAATGGGCTATTACTTTTCCATTCATGGAAAAAAAACATTCTCGGGATAACTTTTTAGTTTCTACAAACATGAGTTCTCTGAGTTAATTTGCCAATACTCATACTTTTCAAGATAATTTCACATAGAAATTTAGAAAGAGAATTAGCCACAACTGTTGCAACAGCACAATAGTGAATAATACGTTATATCTCCCCTTGTTTCGAGGCAAAATGATTTTGCTCAGTTCCAAATTTGGAAACGAGAATAAAACGGACGCTATTCACTTTCATCATTCTAATTTATCTAATTGGATTGCTTAATTTTAATTCTTATTCAAATGTCAGATTTTTGTATTATTCTCTTAGCTTTTTAGCCGTTGTCTCGTTAAAGATTTTCGAATATATTCTTTATTTTGTAGTGAAGACAGAGAAATCACCACTAAAAAACCGACTAAACCACCCCAGCGCAACCCACCCCCTTCTAATCCACTAGCAAATTTTGGCGCTCTTTCTGATCTGCTCAAACTAGCTCCCATTCTTGTTCCTGCTCTTGGATTTGGAGGTTCATCGTCCCAGAGGAGACCTGGTGATAAAAATGATTCAAACAGAAACCGAGGTACTCCTGCAACCACACAAAGACCAACTCAAAGGACAACCACAACAACACAAGTAGCTGAAGTGAGAGATTCAAGGCCACCCTGTCCAGGAAGCTGTATCCAGCCAGTTTTATCGCTGACTTGCTTTGGAAAGGCTGAGATTTCAGACTTGTTTAAGTGTCGAAATAGACAAGTCTGTTGTGTTCCTCGTTCAGTTATTGCATCTTTTAAGACAGAGGATCAAGAAGAGAATAGAGAGTCTGAAGAAGAGAAATCAGCACCAATTTTGCTGCGCTACCCTCAGAAGCAGCCTCCACAACCAGGTAAGAATTTCACTTTTTACTTTTTTGAAAAACCATATTATTTACAAAAATAAGCTTTGGGCAACTTGTTGAGACTTTAGGCTAACGTTTTGACTTTTGACTAACGTTGAAATTAAAGGCAGCCTATACTAAGAAATAACGGTACACATCAAGCTGTTAAACAAGAATAAATCACAAGACGATGTCTAAGATTTTCTTAATCTTCATCAGTCAAAAAAGTGTAGTCGATATCAATGTATGAGTATGAAATAGGTTATAATTATCAGAACCCTGATAACTATGCGTGTGTATAGAATATAACTTCACGTGCCGGGTAATGTATGTCCAAAATATCTCTTCGTAGGCTGGAGGCTCGATCCACAAACTGCAAGGCCCGGGAAATTTCAATACCTGCCCAAGTAAGGAGCTTCTTGCTTTAAATCAGAAGGTATGAAGTGCACATAAGTTTTATTTCATAAGTTTGATAAACTGCATATGACAATTCTTCAAAATAAAAGACTCGAAACATAAAAGACCTCCATTTTAAAGGACTCCAAATCTCAGTGCCTGTAGAGACAACAACTGTTGCTATCTCCCTTCCTCGCCACAATTATTTGAGAAAGCCTCAATTTCCTATTAACTTGCAGATCTTTAGAGGACGCTAGAATCAAACTCAACATTATTATCAAACAGTTCGTGGTAACGAACTGTAAGTAAGGAGCGACCCGGCTCAATGGTAACCGAAACTCTAGAAAATGGGTTTTCGATACCAATAGATACATCAAAGGAATGAAATATCAATGCTGAATTCAAATATATAACTTTCATCAAGTTTAGCCCTACCCATCAAAAGCTACGCGCCTGAGAAAATTTGGCTGATTTTCGAAAAAAGGGGGAAAGACCCCCTAAAAATTATAAAATCTCAATGAAAATCCCACCATCATATTCAGCGTATCAGAGAACCCTATTGTAGAGGTTTCAAGCTCCTATCTACAAAAATGTGGAATTTTGCATTTTTGCCAGAAGAAAGATCACAGATGCGTGTTTATTTGTTTTTGTTTTTTCCAGGGGTGATCGTATCGACCCAGTGGTCCTAGAATATCGTGGGAGGACTCATTGGAACGGAAATTAAAAGCTCTAGCGCCCTTTTTAAGTGACCAAAATAATGGAGGGCAACTAGGCCCCCTTCCGCGCTCATTTTTTTCCCAAAGTCACCTGATCAAAATTTTGAGATAGCCATTTTGTTCAGCATGGTTGAAAATAGGGTAAGTATGTCCTTTAGGATGAGTTAATCCCCCGAAGTCCCCGGGGGGAGGGCTGAAAGTTTTGAACTTTACCCAATGTTAACATATAGTATTGGTTATTAGGAAGTATACAGACGTTTTCAGGGAGATTTTTTCTGGTAGTACGGGGGTGGGTGGGTCGAGGGTTACTTGGGAAGATCTCTCCATGAAGGAAGTTTTCATGGGGGAAGGGACTTTGCAATGAAGGGGGCGCCGGATTTCCTAGCATTAGTTAAAAAAAGATCAGAAATTAAATATAAAAAAAACAAGTTTTCCAACTGAAAATAAGGAGTAACATCAAAACTTAAAACGAACAGAAAATATTACGTTTTTAGTGGTGATTTGAGTGGAGAAAAGAGAAGAAAAGAGAAAGCCGTTTAACCAAATAAAAGTAAAATTAATATGCAAATTTTGTTTTAATTATTCATGTACGGTGAGCCAAAATCAAAACCTGCATTAATTCAAAGACGTTCAAAAATAAAAAAAAAAACAAGTTTTTTTAACTGAAAGTAAGGAACGACGGTAAAACTTAAAACGAAAAGAAATTATTCCGTATATGAAAGGGTGTGTCCCCTCCTCAATGCCTCGCTCTTTACGCTAAAATTTGACTTTCTCACAACTCTTTATTTTTTGTTAACAATAAAAAAATTTAGCGTAAAGAGCGAGGCGTTGAGGAGGGGACAGCCCCTTTCATATACGGAATAATATCTGTTCGTTTTAAGTTTTAACGTCGTCCCTTACTTTCAGTTAAAAAAACTTGTTTTTTTTTTATTTAATATGTATACAGCAGAGCGGATTCATATAACGTATATATTCCCTGAATATTGCATAGTCTTTATTTAATATATTCAGTTGTTATTTTCTTTTTTTCTTTCTTGCATTTTAATTTGGTCTTTACCTTAGTTATCTTGTTACATTTGTCTTGTCTAACCCAAACATGTGAATATCTATCTACAAGTGTTTTTTTTTTTTTTTTTTTTTTTTTTTTTTTTTTTTTTTTTTTT
>JAQQPU010015184.1:10372-21609 GCA_029168905.1 Artemia sp. Kazakhstan ARC1039
TTTTTTTTTTTTTTTTTTTTTTTTTTTTTTTTTTTTTTTTTTTTTAGACTGACTTTGCCCCAGTTGCTTTAAACAGTAGTGTTTATTTTTGGCCTTATTTCATTTTTTAAGAGCATGCCTATTCAATATTCTGAAATATTAGCTCCTTAGCCTTACAAGGTCATATTCAAAATTTTGTTTACTCCAAAATGACATTGGTGAGGTAAAAAAATAAGTACTGGACAAGCCATCTTTATAGCTGGTAATATTTCAATCATCTGAACTTGTGGTATATAATCGTTTAATTGGTTGCGAAATTAACCTTACCATTAAAAATCAAATGTCAAAAATCAAATTATGCAATCCATTCTTCTCTTGCTATTGTTGTTGACTATTAACTATTAATATATTAGATACTATACATTAGCTAAGCCAGATTTGCTTTGCTGGATTCAAGATCACATAGTAATTTTTTTCAACATTGACTGTAAATTCCAGCTCCGGTTTAATTCTTTTTTATAAATATTAATCTAGTTGTTCAAATATTAATCTAACCCTGTTAGATTATGTTTACTTCAATATCTTATCCGCTGATTATTGATTAATTTCCCCATTTCCTTTGCTGATCTTTTTGCTCTCTGCATAAATAAATTCAAAAAATTTTCCCTGCGCAGATTCTATTTGTCAGTGGCGGTAAAAATTTGTCTGTGTAATTAATCAAAGTTCCAACCAATTTATTCAGTAATTTTTACCTGGCAATAAACAGTCATATGTATATGTGTCAGCTTCACCTTTGAGGCAAATTCATAATCAACAAATCCAATTTTAGGTTTGATTCCTGTTCAACCTGGTCAGTATCCCCCTCCTTCATTCCCACAACAATATCAACCTGCACCTCAAATGTTTCAACCACAACCTCAAAGCAATCCACAACAATTTATGCATGTCAAACAACCAGTGCAAGTTGCGTCACAGCAGCAATTTTTAGCTCAACAGCCTCAATCGATTGCTCCACCCCCTCCCCTGCCCACAGGCAATGGATTCGTTGTTGGACCACCGCAATCAATTCCAGCCGTTCTACAAGTTACTCCACCACCTCCCATTTATATGAACACTACTTTAGGTTAGTATCTAAATTATTCGAATATGTTAAAATTATTTAAAGTTCAGACTTTATGAACTTATTTTGATTATTTTAGTTTAGTGTCTTTACCAAAGAAAATTCAAATTCTCGACCGTATAAACATGCTCAAAAATCTTATACAACCTCAGTATACAAAGATTCTAAAGCCTATGATTTTATCATTTTTTAACATAGGAACTGTTTTTAAAATATAATCTAAGTTCATAACTATTGACTAGGGGGTTTAAGATATTACATGTTTTTGGATTTACGTAAATCAAACATAAATTGAATTTTTCTTGGTATTAACTGACTGCAACAGGACAAAGAGACAATAGATATAGCTGATATAAAAAGATCACCAAATGCATGTCAAGAATGACTGTACTAAAAGTTCTAAAAGCCAGGTATACCCACCCAGACCATTTAAATATTTCCAGACTGTTGATAGCTTAGACAATATCTAAATAAGCTGTAGTTAAGCAAAAACGTTAACCGACTCCTCGATGCTGCTAAAATACTAGTCAATACTGTCAATACTGTCAATACTAATAGCTCGGTGCGATACTAAGCCACGTGAGTTCTACATAGCTACACACGCCCCTCTTTCCCCCTCTACGCACAGTAATTTTTACTCCCCTCCATGGAATTACTTTTTGTCAAAAATATTTCTTGACTTGAAACAGCCTTGCAAGGTGACCTTGAAGAGTCGACCAGTCAACGACAACAGTATTGCAGTGCAATTTTACTAATAGAATTGTTTACATGAATTTTGTGCGATTGGGGGGTCCTTTTTACGCTGTTTAACATCTTCTTGCTGTGTTGCTCGTATAAAAAGAACAGTCGTCAAGATTATAATTCTTTGAAATTGTGATCCTTTGAAATTTAGTACGGTAGGTCCTTCAAAAGTAATAGAATTTTAAAATAAACCAGTAGTCCCTTGAATAAAATTACCAGTTGAAAATGCATAGTCGGCGTTACTCGAACTATCGAATAATCAGCAACTTTGAAAAGGATCATAATTCGTACTACTTACCTAGCTTAGCTGAGTTATTAATCAAATTTACCTAACCTGAGCTAATAATCAAAATATCGCTTCCTCCTCAGCTTCCAGAAGAAAACATGGCGTGAAACATTTATCTAAAAATCTTATTGCTCCCGTTTTAAGCCGAAAAGATTTGCTATCACTTCCAATTTAGTTCAATTGCCCAACTTAAAGACTTTTGATAAGAGGAGATAGGCCAGGGCTGATAAACAAGAAAGATGAGAGCTACTGAGAGTATTGTAATTCTTCTGAGTCGTATTATAATTTTTAAATTCTGATTTACTTTATTCAATTTTTTTCAGCGACACGTCAACCTCGACCAACAACAAGACCAGCCTTCAACAATAAATATGTGTGTGGAGTTAAAGGTACATCACGTGAATCTAGGGTAGTTGGTGGACGGGATACAATTCCAGGTGAATTCTGTTGGCAAGTTGCTCTCATCAACTCTTTAAATCAGTATCTCTGTGGTGGTGCATTGGTTGGTACACAGTGGGTGTTGACAGCAGCACATTGCGTTACCAAGTAAGTATTTTAGTTTGTCCCAAAAATGTATTCTTTATTAAATTTGCTAATAAAGGTTAAAAGACTTAAAAAAAAATGGGAAAAACCCTACTTCCGTATAAGATTAGAAACTGTTAACCAAAATGTGACTAATTGGAATATAAAACGGCATCTACATATTCATGGGGAAAAGTATTTGACAATGTACAATACCCTTTATCTCTTCATAAGCTTCAATAACTTTCAAGAATCACCAATCGCTTCTCATTGATGCATTCAGCCAGATGCCTTCCAAATCGGTTTGAAGATATCACTACTGCGGTTTCAAATAGGTTTTGCCACAGATTCTAATACTAGATAGCTCTTTCGAGACGAAGGTTGTAGCTTTAGAGCTCAAAATTAAATTGTCTTGTAAAAATTTCCAAAAATTAAATAGATTGCTTTTAAATTGCTCTCTTGCAGAATTTTCATCTAATATTATTGTTAAAAATGAATATCAATATGAATATTTTATAATTAAGTCAATTGAATAATAAAATTCTACTCAGGAAATATTCTTTAATATTCTAAGGATTTCATGAATTTATCTTATAATGAAATTACTTTAATAGCCTCATCATTTTCTTCTTATTCATTTCAAATTTAAATCTGTGGAAAGGTCACTTAGAAACAATTTAAATCCAATTTTTGGTTACATAAATATTAGCAAAGGCTATACTAGCTGACTGAAAAACGATCCCTGCTATATTACAATATATTCAAATTGGTTTCAACAAAGAAATATTTTTTTTGTCAAGATACTGCTTTCATGTCTGTTAAAAAAAAGGTAGATGGTAGGAAAACAATTCCTTGGTAGTAAAAAGGTAATGACAACTTCAAAAATGCTACTATGTAGTTAGAATTCTACAGTAACTTTGAATTACAACATTTTTATTTCCCATTCAACGGGATAAAGAATGTCTGCCTGAACAATATTCCTGTCAAATCTTACCATTAGAAACTTCTAGTTTCACTTTTAAATGTATTTTAGTTTACATTTCAAAATAATGTTAGCTAATAAAATACAAAAAATAGTACTTAAGTATGAAATCTCAATTCCAGACACGCCAGACTAACTAAATTTAGCTTAAAAATTAGCAATATTTGCATCTTATTTTGCTGTTTTTTCCAATCTTTTGTTTGTATACAAGGGAGTTAAAAATATAAGGGAGAAATAAAGTCTGTAACCTATAAAACGGAAGAAAAAAAAAGCAAGAAACATAGAGTCTAAACGTTCTTGGAAAGAAACGGTAAGTAAAGAGTAAACCCTGTTAATCAAAGTATTAAACTGACACATTTTCTCACTTCTGATTTACATTTTCTACATAATTCTAATGTTAATTTTTGTAAATGCTTGATTCCAATATATCAGAGGAACATCTACTCAGATTACAGATTTTAAAGGGACAAGAAGGATAAAAAAATAATACGGCATTGAATAAGGCAGCACCGCCCTATAGGTGGTGCTGCTCTCGGTTTCAAGGCCCCTCAGCCAGGAAGTGCAATGGGGGGCTGGGGGCCAGCCATCCTCTGCTTTTGCTCGCCCTTACTATTTACCATCCCCAGATTTTTCTAGGTACCATTTAGAGCTGGGTCGGCTCTAGCTGAGCTTGCAGAGTCACGCCACTGACCCCTGTTTCAACCCAGATAATCAGCGACTCTAGGACTCGAACCCCTGTCCTCATGGACAAAGTATTTCAAGTATGAAACTTCTTGAATGACGTCGTTTATGACGTGAGCAACGCCAAAGTGATATGTCGCAATCTTTGAAGAATTATATGGCTGATAAAGTTATATTTGATTTAAACAATGTAGTTTATTGTTCAAAAGTTTTGAAAGGCATTCGGTAAATAGAGAATTTCCTTTTATCAACTGGCTTTATTTATTGTTGTCTAAAATACTGGAAGGAAAGCACTGATCAGATATAGTGTAAGGAGTGAGGAGCTTGGGGGAGGCAGCTCTCTGATATACAAGATAATTTATATACGCTTTATTTTTAACATCGCTCTTTGTTTTCAGTTGAAAAAAGAAACTGTTATTTAATTTTCACGTATCTCAATTTTTATCCTTATTCCTTCGAGATGTGAGGCTATGCACTGATAGATTGTGATTAGTATCATATTTCAGAATTCCATTTTTATTTTTTAGGTAAAATTCTTTATTTGTTTAAGTATGACATCATATGGGTTTTTATGTAAGAGATTTGTAAGCTCAAGTTTAAAACTCTAATTGTTTCATTTGGCTATTATTTTTAGTTTTACACTAATAACTTTTCATGATAACCCTTTTTTTTAAACACGCAATCTTAAAAAGAGTGAAGCTAATCGTTTTTCTTTTTTTCAGTATTGTCAGATCTGGTGATGCCATCTATGTAAGAGTTGGTGACCATGATTTAACCTCTAAATATGGTAGTCCAGGAGCTCAAACTCTGCGTGTTGCTACAACTTACATTCATCATAATCATAACAGGTATATTTTTAAGCACAACATTTTTCTTAAAAGCGAACAAATAAACTTTCAAATGGGGATAAATCCATTTATTTAGACAGTGAAAAAACAGGTGCAAAAGTCCAGATATTTCGATCACATACACAGCGACCGTCTTCAGTAGAAATACTAAAATAATATAATTAAAACTAGCATATTTATATACAACAAAATAAATAACTTTTCGGGTCATTCACAAAATAATGAAATTCCATACCTGTTTTTTCACTGTCTAAATAAATGGATTTATCTCCATTTGAAAGTATATTTGCTCGTCTTACAACGGCAGTGTCGTCTAAAAAAACAATACCTAATTTAAAGGTGTTATGTCGAAAATACTTAAAGCGAAGGATCATCGAAGTTTCTCAAGCTCCAGTTTCTACTAATCACCATCTTTAATAAACAGAGAAAGTTTACCTATGAAATAGAGAAAGAAGTGAAATAGAGAGTTTACCTGTAAAAAAACATTTTGACTCCTAATTTCATTCCTTAAGACTGTCTGATTGAATTTTTTGTTATTTTTTTTGGGGCTTAAAGCTTCGAACGAGAACCTATAAAATTTTAAAAGACAGGCTCATTGTCATCCCTTTCTGTCATGCATTATATGTAATGTAATTGGATTATAAAAATAAGTCACAGGCGTAAACGAACGAAATTAACGCATACATTTTACCGCAGAATCATAGAAAAGTAATATCCTGTCATTTTGTGCCTCTGTCATCATTAACTTCATAGTAATATAAAATTGCGAAAAAATTTTTTTTATTCGGTTACCTTCTTTATCTGCCATGCTGACCCTAATAAGGAAGCTATGGTGCCATTAGTCAAGTAAGTATAATCTGAATGTATAAATAGGGCTTGATATGCATAAAAAATAATAATTATGTATTTACAACCTCTTTGATATAACAATTTGGAGGATTTGCTGCTGCATCCAAAACCAAAGGATGAAATTAACGATTTTTTACCGATTGGAAATATTCCTCAGTTTGATTTTATTCACTGGCTGAATTTCTAGAGACATTTTTATCTTATACGAAGTAGGAGGGAGTGGTCCTGGGAGTAGGGGTAGAGTCAAATATTTCATTGCATCTTGCTATAAGACTACTTACCCCCCCCCCATTTATGTAACATTTGAGGTCAGATCGTTCAGCTACGCACCGACACGGACTTAGGGGCGGAGGGAGCTTTCCCCTTGCTTCCGACTCCTTTCTTGAAATAACCAGATTTGTATAATTTTGTCCTTAATTTATTTTTAATTTCCCTTGTTTTTTTTGCCCCGAACTCCTAAATGAATGAGTATCCTTTTTTTTACTAAAAAGGAAGAAATATAAAATAGATAAATTATGTTAAAAGTATAAAACACAGCATAAAGTGTAAAATTTTGATATTTGGTTGAAAAGAGCAAGCACAAAGGCTTGGATTGAAAATGCACTTGGTGCTTAGTGAGGATTGGGGGGGGGAGGGGGTAGATGATTTTGCAAAAATGCCTGAAAACAGGCGGATTATTTGAAAAACAGAGAAGATTTATACAGATCATTATAAAGATCTCAAAATTTTGCTGGATACAATATTCTCCTTAAATTTAACGTTTCTGGGCTAGAAATAAATATCAAATCTTATCTGCCCCTATGATTTGGAATAACAGTTCTAAGAGAACAGGCACAAAAGCCATCCCTTTGATTTGGCTTAACAGTTCTAATAGGTTTATGAGCCTGTATAGGTAATGAGGTTTATGTTCGATTTTTTGAAATTTCCTGAAAAGTTATTAGTTTGATGTCGTGATCATGCATGTATCAACTTTAAATGAATTGGGAGGGGACTTTAGTCTCTGTAACTCTATCTCCGAATTTCAATGTATTCTAGTTTTTTTGTTCTTCTTTAAGTGTTCAAGTTTGAGTTTTAGTTATTTTTTTTTCAGCCAAACACTTGACAACGATATTGCTTTGCTCAAACTTCACACACAGGCTGAATTGAAGCCAGGTGTATGTCTGGTATGCCTCCCTTCTCGAGGTACATCGCAAGAAGCAGGGAAAAGGTGCTCCGTCACTGGCTACGGCTATATGGGAGAAAGTGGACCCATTCCCCTAAGAGTAAGGGAAGCAGAACTTCCTGTTGTTAGTGACACTGAGTGTGTAAGGAAAATAAATGCAGTAACTGAAAAAATATTCATTCTGCCAGCATCTAGCTTCTGTGCTGGAGGTGAAGCCGGTAACGACGCTTGTCAGGTACTTATTTCCTTTTTTTAGTTTTAAGTTATCTTGTTCCACGTATCATTTATAATTACACTCATCATTACATTTACATGGTATATATATGCTTAGAAATGCACAAAGAACTAGCTTACCCATCACGCGTCACTGCGATCTCAAAAGAGAAAAAATTTCTTGAAGAATTTCAAGGAATTCGAATTTTCCCTCCGGAAAATTCCTCCACGGAAAATTACCACTTCCAAAAACTCCTCCTCAGCAGAAAACTCCTTATGTAGAAAATTACCCCTGGTAAGCCTTCACCCACGGAATAAACTCCTTCCTCCCCAACGGAGTATTCACCCTGTGTATTAATAGCGATCGTATTTTTAAATTTATAAGTATTTAAAGGTCCCCTAGAAAATTTCCCCAGCAGACAATCCTCCCCCGGAAAATTCCAACCTACAGAAAACACTTCCTCCGTAGAAGCTCCCCCGTCCCCTGCGAAAATTCTCTTCTGAACATTTCCCTCGTTGAAAATTCCAACACACAATCTCTCCCCACGGAAATTTCCGCCCTGGAATATTTTCGCCACTTAAAAATTAATGATCATATTTTTTAAGTTAATTGGATTTGAAATTTTAGGCTGGGATTATGAGCTTACCCGTCAAAAGTTCTTTGATAATTAATATCCAGAATATGTGAATAATGAATGGAAACAACTGTCAAGTATTTGTGTACGTGGATCTCTAATTTCAGTCAGTGCAACGATTATCAAGAAGGCCTTGGGAAAAGGGGAGAAAAATTATGCCTAAAACAACTTCTGAAAGCTTCTTGATGATCGGACGAACAGTTGTAGTAATGCACACAGGGCAAAGACAGACCCACACAGATATGCATTTGATTTTATATATATAGAAGAACAGAAGGAAAAGCAAAATTAGGTTTGAATAAACCTAGCAGTTCTCAAAACTATTCGAGTGTTCAGAAAAGTAGAATTCTGTCTCGCATCATGAGAAGTTTGTCTCGTATCATGCGAGACAGAAATAAAGTATTGAAAACATAGCCGCAACAACAAAATGCTCAATATTTGGGGAACTACTTTTAAAAAAACTCTTGAGTGTGGAAATTGTAGGGGAGTTTTAACCAGATTTAACTAAATTTCCCGCATGAGGACCTCTTAGCACATTCTTGTATTAAGACAGGAACGAATTGATAAATTAGAATAATTCAAGCTAGAACTAAGAGTCGAACTAGAAGTGTCGAACTAGAAGAGTCGGACTGAGAGACAGAAACGAAAAACACACACAAAAAAGTTTATGAAGTCTAAAAATATTTAATATTTTCTTAGGATTTAGAAGATTAAAGGAACACAATAATAAATAACTTTGATTGTTTTATTTTGGAGCAACAAGACTGGATTAATTAAAGAGTAGAAAGTAGAATGCATCACGACGGAAAACAAAATGCTTCAAACGAGATGGTAGCCCCACCCTGCGAGATATCGTAATGTATTTTGAAATTATATATAAGTATGCACATATAAAGGCATCAATAAGCTTTTTTATTTAAGTCTTTTTTATATATTTTATCTATCCACCGTTTATCTGACATCTTTCATTTCTTTTTTTCATTTTTTTTTGTGCTGGAAGGTAAAATCATAAGGAGCTGACATGAGATGTCTGAAAATGTTGACGTTTTAGACCATCTTAATTAAAATAACACCACTTCTTCTTCTATGAATATCATTTATCCTTCCATGGGATGAAATTGTTTCTTCAACATTAAGGTCCGGATTAAAAATTCCTTCGTCCCTTAAGAAAAGTCTTAAGGGAACTCATTAAAGATTTTGTATTTTTCTTAATATCTGAACTAGTTATAACCCGAAATTGGTAGTATCATAAAAATTTACAAAATAAAGTCTTGCCGTATTTTTTCGACGTTATTAAAAAAAAGAAACCTTAAATGGTGATTTTCATGAAAAATTTATGGTTAAAGTTTACCGTTTAAATTTATGGACTCAGATTTTTGAAACTGGTTTAAGGTACCGAGGCCATTTTTGATTTTTCAAAAGAAAAATGTCTGTGTATTTTTCTTAAAATAGAATATTTTCTGTTAGATTTTGTTTAAACTCATTGAATTCCAAAAGTCATTTAGATTTTTGACAGTTTTGGAAACCTCATTTTTGACTTTAAGGTCCCTCATAGGTTGTTTGCTTAAGTCACACTCTATTCAAAAAAATTCCTATTGTCTAGTAGAGGAAGCCCAATATAACGACAAACCAACCTGGACAAAATGGAAACAAAGTAAGAGTCAATAAAAGCTATGCAATAAAAAGAACTAAGTTTAAGAAAAGATAGACAGATATATGTCAAAAGCTGGATTTAAATGAAACGCAAAAGAATTAGCTGAATTTTGTTATCAAGTCTAGCCAGTGTGGTTCCAGAGCCTATTTACCTTTTTTGATCTATGAATGTAATGTAACGCCAATTTTTTCTCCTTTCAGGGCGATGGAGGTGGACCTCTGGTTTGTGAAAATGAAGGCTATTATGAATTAAGTGGTTTGGTCAGCTGGGGATTTGGTTGTGGTCGACAGGATGTTCCAGGAGTGTATGTCAAGGTGTCCAACTTTATTAGCTGGATAAATCAAATTATAAGCGTGAATAATATTTAGACTACTGTTTATACGCCTCAAACCTGAAGTAAGACCAGTGAAACCATTAAAATATTTAGCCATAAAGTGACGTCATAATGTGACACGAAGTTTGAACGAGACAGAAATGTTGATTTTGTATTTAAGCGTTAAGTTATTTGGGGCTGGTAGTGGTGAAGTTTATGAGTGTCTACCTATTTATTATGAATGATTGTTGGATGGAATGTTGTTTGCTATTTTTTAACGTTATAAACGATATTCTTTCTATTTTTCCTATTATCTGTTCAAGATTATTGCATTGAAAGTGTCATACGAAAAATGAAATTTCAGGGCCAGTGGCGTAATTTTGTCAACATCCGGGAGGGGGTGGGGTGAAGCTAGTTTTTCAAAATCAATTGAAAATGACGGTGAAAACTTAAGAATGAGCCATATAGTACCATAAAGGTAAAGATTTCCTAAAGAAGACTGACCCATTTCTGTGGATTCTTGAATTATGCGGGCTTATCTTAATTTCGAAAAGTTTTTTGAAGAAATTAAATTTCGGCTGGGGGGCAGACTGGAGTCTGAGGAGGGGCAACTTAAGTCTGGGAGGTGCAGTTTTCCCCCTGCCCCATAGCAAACTGCGCCCATGATCAGGACTCATTCACACATATTTTACGGGCCATTGAGCTGAGGCAATAAACTGCCCTTTTTTAAGCTGATAAGGCGTCACATTTCACATTATAAATCTTAGGTTTGAAAAAAAAATTATAATGTTTTATGGGTTGTGTTTACCGTTATTACGACCAGTTATTGTTCAAGATTATTGTTCTGGTAATACAAGCAGGGGCAAACCTCCAGCAATTTTATTAGGCAGGGGGGGGGAGAGGCAAGAGGGGTCCATATCCGGATAGTCTAGGGGCACGGGATATATAATAATTTTTTCTCCATATTATTGGGGGGGGGGGGACTGCAACACATTCCTCCAACCCCCCAAAATTGGTTCCCCCAACCTAAATTTTGAAGGCACCTCTTAGAATTTTCATTAAAAAAGTTTCTTTTTGAACTGTCATTGAAAATTGCCTCAAATAAAGCAAAGCTGGCATTCCTTCGAACATCCCTAAAGGTTTGTGTTTCATTTCCGTTCTCCCAAAAACGTGATATATTTGGGAAGTATTTTTTTTTCATCAAAATCTTTAAAAATATATCAAAATGCTATTTACTTCACATACTTCATAA